>SJXQ01013027.1:179917-238978 GCA_006408695.1 Aepyceros melampus
AGGGTCGGAGGGAGGGGGGAGGAGGGAGGGGGACGAGGAGAAGGCAAATGGGAGCTGAGCTGTACAGGATGCTTGCATTTCCAGGCAGGAAAGAGAAGCACAAAGCACTAGTACCAGACTGGAGCCACACGCCGCGAGGGGGAGGAAAAGTAGGGGGTGTCTGCATGCTTCTTTTCAGCTGGCTCGCCATCTGCCTGGCAGCCACTCCATCTATCTCCCCAGCCCTGTATCAATCAAAAGAGCCTTCCAGGCCCCTACAGTAGGCCAGGCACATTCTGGGTGACCGGGACCCTCAGGTAACTTGGTATGGTGGCATGGCTGCCCTCCAAACTCATTATCTTCAGACCCCAAAGAATCATTAGTTACAAGAACACAATACCCATACTAACTTCTGAAAAGCTCAACCCAAGGGCCACAGCACTTCCCAGTATTTTAAGAGGCATCCATCCACTTACCACCTATTACTGCTGCTTTTAAAGAAGGGCAAAGGTGACATCCCCGCCTGTCGCTGGCTCAAAGGTCACAGCAAAGATGCCAACAGAGTGCTTCTGGGTTGTCAAGTCTTTACCATAACGTCAACCTGCCTCCCCTGATGCCAGCCACAGTGAAACCAACAAATACGGCAGTGGTTTACTTTTCGTTAAGGGGCAGGTGTCAAGCCCGGTTGAAATCCACGTTAAAAAAAAAAAAAAAAAAGTTGGCTGTCCATGTGATCACATGCATCCCTGAAAAATCAATACAGCCAAAACACTCATCTGTTTACCACTTTGAAAAAGAGAAAGCAACCACCTTTAGTAATGCTTTTTTCCAAGTAGTGGGATTACGGACCATTCTTTCTGGTTGCTTTATATTTTCTAACACGCCATTTTACTCCTAAAGAAAAATGTTAAAGAAAACCTATTTTCCAGTCAACTAGCAGATAGCTACAACTTACGCAGGACATAAAAGGTCAAAGGGGCCACCATGTCTGGTGACATTCGAACTGCTTATGTTCGCTGGGGTCAAGTCACTGTATCGCTTCCCCATAAGGAAGTGATAAAACGGGCCCCTAAAACCACCAGGGAGCCCGTCCGATAAACCAGAGACACAGTCTGGCATAGCTTCCCCTGGAGCCTCTTGAGGACTTCTTCAAAGGTGCCTCAGTTACAGGGAGAACCCCATTTGGGGTTTCACGTGCTCTGTCCCACTGGCCCCAGAAACCCACTCTCACTCCCATGTCACGTCTGGACGCGGCTCAGAATGCCACCAGCAAACTCACAATAACTGTACTCTGCTTCCTGGTTCTCATGGCTGCCTCCCAAGGTCACGTCCTGCTCACCTCTCTCCAGCTCCTAGCACTGCAGCTGGCGAGTGTGAGGCACTCAGCAAGTGAAAGAAACAAGACACTTGGCTGTCCAACCCAGCAAGGCTCTCACAAAGGACTCGAGGCTGGCTGAGTGCCTTGCACCCATTCTCAATACCGACTCATCGAGGACCTCACCCCAGCCTAAAGGACATTTTCAACGCCTAAAGCACAGAGAGAATGCAGCAGAGAACAGCAGGGCCACATACCCGGGGAGGGAATTTAATCTCCTCCCACGTCTTCAAAGAGGCTAATCTTTACTGGGCACCTGCCACATGCCCGACACTGGTCAAACGCTTGCCATAGGTCATGGAATCTTCACCATCGTGATGGAAATGCACTTGTTTCCTCGGCAGTGATGGGAGATGAACTGGGGGATGCGAATCCAGTTTCTCACGGCCACTTAGAGAGACCAGCAGTTCCTCCATCACCCAGCACTGTTGTCTGCTCCATAATTATGTGTCGATGGCCCCGATGCCACCTGACCAGCTCCCTCCAGCCCTCTTTAATATGCTACACAAAAGCCTGGTTTGCAAAGAAGATGCATTTTTAACATGTAAAGGTTTCCACTGAACCTCTCTGAGCCTCAATTTTCTCAGCTGTAAAATAAACATAAACATATTGTGCTTGTAAAGCTGCTATGAGAAGTAAACGAGACACAATTAATAGACCCCAGCAAGGAATTTAATACAAATTTGGTTCCTCTGTCTTTTTTCTGAGAAATAAGGTGATCAGGAAAGCTGTGTCTGACTCCTCCAATAATCAGATTCTTCCGTAGGAGATTCTGTAGGGTGCATGCCCTCTAAGCAGGAGGGCATTGGGTGAAAGTAAGAAAAGTCCCCAGTGGCCACAAAGGGTGGCCAGCCTTCCCCTCGGCTCCATCGCAAAGGGCCACATCCAGGAGAGCCCTTTTCAGCCAGGCTGTGATCAAGAGGGGCCCATTTAAAGGGCTGGCGAAAGAAATGGTGTGGGCAGCTGCAAAGCACACCCGAGGAGGGACCAGGAAGAAAGAGGCTTAGTTCTCCATCGCTGGGCAATTCCTTTGTTTCCTCAGGGATAGAAAGGGATAATGCCCGCTTCTCCCCAATACCTCAGGCCCTTCATGCCTGGTTCAGAGGAAATCACTCAGAAACCTCTCAGGCCTGGCCCACATCTTACTACTCCATCGAATCCCTCACGGTTTAGGAAAGTCTTATAAATTATAAACCACATACACTGGGCCTACAAGAAACAGTTCAGGTATAGAAAACACAGGTCAAGTTTTGGCTTCACTGCAAACTAGGATTTGAGTTTATTCCTGGCCGTCCCATGTTAACAGCAGGCCAAGAGGAGAAGGTAATATGCCGGGGAGCTGCTGGTACAAGAATCCGCAGCTCTTCTCGCCGGGGGCTCTTTGCAAACTGGAGATAAGCCTCAAGAAGTGGTCAGTCCTCTGGGTTTCTGAGCCTCGGGGCAGAGACACACCATTGAGTTTACAGAACACCAGGCAGCAGAGCCTGCCGGGGGCTACACTGTGCTCCTGTGTCAGAAGATGTCAGGATAACTTGCAAAGGTTTTTATTGGGGGCGGGCAGCAATCATTCTGCTGATAAGTAGAAGGAAAACCAAATCTTTCATTTCAAAAAGGACTGGCCCAAAGATCTTCCTTCCTCCCTCAGCAGTCCCATCTTGCCCACCAACCAGGCAGTTGATAAGTTTAACTGAAGAAGGGAAAAGAGCCAGAGAGTCACCCTGCTCTGCCCCGAACTGCAGGGTACCAACCTCGGCATGCTAACATTTGATGAGGAAATGAAATGCTGATACACACGTACTTGAGGCCAGCATGAATCAGTCTGAACAGCACCTTGGAAGGAAAGCTATGACAAACCTAGACAGCCTATTAAAAAGCAGAGACATCACTTTGCTGACAAAGGTCCATCTAGTCAAAGCCATGGTATTTGCAGTAGTCACGTGCGGATGTGAGAGTTGGACCGTAGAGAAGGCTGAGCACCAGAGAATTGATGCTTCTGAACTGCGGTGCTGGAGAAGACTCTTGAGAGTCCCTTGGACTGCAAGGAGGTCCAACCAGTCTTCCATCCTAAAGGAAATCAGTCCTGGGTGTTCATTGGAAGGACTGATGCTGAAGCTGAAGCTCCAGTATTTTGGCCACCTGATGCAAAGAGCCGACTCACTGGAAAAGACTCTAATGCTGGGAAAGACTGAGGGCAGGAGAAAAAGGGGATGACAGAGGATGAGACGGCTGGATGGCATCATCGACTCTGGACATGAGTCTGAGTAAACTCTGGGCGATAGGGAAGGACAGGGAAGCCTGGCGTGCTGCAGTCCATGGGGTCGCAAAGAGTCAGACACGACTGAGCGACTGAACAACAGCAACCACAGCAAAAGATCATTTTCATTTCCAACTCTCTTGACTCAGGTACATCTGGGTGTCCAGGAAGCAGGTTCCTTAGCATTGGTATCACTGAATCAAGTGAAACTAAAAATCACAGTACGTGGAGCACAGGCAAGGAGGGCTGAAGGCAAACCCCGCTACCCCAGGCCCCACACGTGCGGCAGTCCAGGTTGCGCCGGGGTTGAGAGGTCCCTGCTCTGGACTCGCGGCGTGCCCACGCTTCTCTCACCTCACCCGGCCACAGTCTCAGGCAGACGGTACACGACTGACTGCGATCCCTCACATCTTCTTCAGTTTTGTCGGGCGGAAAAAGACAGCAGAAGGAATGGGCTTGGCACCGGCAGAAGGGGCTGCCCATTCTGGCTCAGACTAATAATAAATAATACTACTTTGTGCCTCTCTGCTGCCTTTCATCTGAGCATTTCAAAGTGTTCTGCAAACAGTAACTAATTATTCCTCCAGAATCCTGCAGAGACAGCCAAGGAAAGGAGCCGATGCAGCCTGGACTCAGAAAAATTTCAGGATTTCTAATGCGCAAAAAATTCCCAACTCTCCCCAGGACAACAGTGCCCTGAAGATGGCAGAGGGGATGTGGCAGCGAGGTCACGGGCCGAACCCACCCCACGATTTTCTCCCTAGCACTAATCTATGACTTCGTCAAGTGATGCAAAGGTCACCAGCTACAGCCATCTCAGATAGTAACAGCAGCAACCAAACAGTACATTGGCCAAGCCAGGGCACTTCTAAGAATAAGAAGGGGCACAACTCTTGAGCCTTGTATGGAGTCTACTCATTTCAGGATCCAGGCTTCCTGCATTCACACACCAACATAATCAATGAATACAGCTCCCAAGTGCTGAGTGTGTACTTCCATTCCAGAAACGTCGTCGGGCCTTGAAACTACCCGATAGGATTAATCTAGTTCCAGATAGAGTGATACATAAACAAGGTAGCTACAAGCACATGGCCCTTTCACAAGACCCACCACAGTCCTGAAGCCTCCTACCTATGCCTTTTACAGTTCTTGGATCATGAAGACTTGGGAGGGAAATGCAGAGCATGGTGTATTTCAGGATTCTGAGCGCCAGAGTTTCAGCTGCATGCTAACCCGAAACTAACACATTCTCTGTCCAACCACCCCCATTACTCAGAGGCCAGTCTTTCTAGAGGCAACTCCCTAAGTTCATGCACCCCTGTTCTCACATGCTAACATTACTAGTTTCTGGATCCGAGTTAAGTTCCAGCCACACATTCATGGGTTCTGAGACAGTAGAATATACAGAAAGCCTCAGTCAGCACTTCTAGGTTCTCTCCAATCAGCAGAAACTATTGAAAATTGTGAACTGTAGATGAGCATTATTTATAAGAAAAATGTTTTAGTTCCTCTAAACACTTAAAGTAACCCCCAAAGATGCAAAGCAAATATTCCTTAGAGAATATCCTTAAGGAAGCTGTGGAGAAGGCAATGGCAACAGTAGTCTTGCCTGGAAAATCCCAGGGACGGGAAATGGCAATCCACTCCAGTATTCTTGCCTGGAGAATCCCAGGGACGGCAGAGCCTGATGGGCTGCTCTCTATGGGGTTGCACAGAGTCGGACATGGCTGAAGTGACTTAGCAGCATCAGCAGCAGCTAAGGAAGGTGCAGAAATGGTTATGGGCCAGGCAGGTGCTTATACATGAATAAGAAGGCTTCTACAGGACTTGGGTGCAGCAGCAAGTTAATGGGTCCTCTACCAGCTCATGGATGTGAGTTTGAGTGAACACCAGGAGTTGGTGATGGACAGGGAGGCCTAGTGTGCTGCAGTTTATGGAGTCGCAAAGAGTCATTCAGCTCATTAGTCAATGCCCACCAAACCCTCTCCATCACAGCAAGAAAAAGAGATTTCAGTTTTGGGTCCCAACCAAATTACCTATAATTCAAAATTCCCGAATATCGTCCTTCCTAAAATGCTGCTTCTTTCAGAACCTGTCTTCCAGCTAGTTCAGACCATCTTAGCAGCCCCCAGAACAGTACCTGGCCGGCTGCAGGCACTCAGCAAATATGGCAGACTTCATGAATAAAGTCCGAAAACAACTGCAATCATTCTCAACTCCATCCAACCCCTCCTCCTCTCCACTCTACAGATGGAGCAGTCAGTCCCCCAGCTCAAGTTCAGCAAGGACCATCCCACCCCCTAGAGCACCTTTCTCAATCGTGCACCCAGGAGTCACCTGAATATCCTTCAAACATCCCGTGGTCTAGGCTCCCATCCCCCTAGACATTCTAACCTAACTGGAATGGAGCATGGCTGGGGCATGAGCATTTTAAGTTGCCTGAGTGACACTCTCATGCAGCAAAGTTTGAGAACCACTGCAAAAAACAGGTATAACAACAGCAGCAGCAAGTGCTGGGACTGGGGAGAAATGCAGACTTCCAGGCCCTGTCCCAGGGCTTCTGTACCAGAATCTGCATTTTAACCAGTGGTCCTAAGGATTCAGTCACCCTGAGAACTTAAGGTCTCTCGAGCACATAGCATTCAAGGTCCTTCACAGTAGAATCCCAAACAACCATTCCAGCTTCTGAACCATCCATGGCCACCACTAGATCTAACTGCCCTTTGACATGGTATTGCAGCCACCCCGCCTCTCTGAAAACTCCATGACCCCGTGGGCCTCTTTGCTCATGTGGTTTCCTCCAACCTGGAATCTTCTAATCTTTAGGTCAGAAAATGACTGCTCAAATGTCAAGGCTTAAGCATGCAGGTACCAAATGTTTTCCAGTTCACCAGAGCAATTCCTCCACCCCACCCCCCAGGTCCTTAACCAGGGCGATGACGTGGACTCTGGAGACAGACAGATATGACAGATACACCTGTATTCAAAGCCTCCTTCCACTGAAGACCACACAGTGACCTTGGTCAGGGTGCCCAAACATCTCTAAACTCCAGCTGTCTTGCCCATAAAATGGGGACCACACCATCTACCTCCTTAACTGTTCAAGGATCACTGAGATGACTCTTCTAAGTATGTAAATATTATATATATTATATGTAAATATTACACATATTATATGTAAATATTACACATACTAGGCTCCCCTAGTAGCTCAGTTGGTAAAAGAATCTGCCTGCAAGGCAGGAGACCCAGGTTTGATCCCTGGGTCAGGAAGATCCCCTGGAGAAGGAAATGACAACCCATTCCAGTACACTTGCCTGGAAAATTCCAGGACAGAGGAGCCTGGAGGGCTACAGTCTGTGGGACAGCAAAGGGTCAGACACGACTATGTGACTTTCGCTTTCATACATATACATATGCTGACCTGGTGATTGATCAGTATAGGTGACTCAGAATGCAAATGATTCTAGTCTTGTTCTCCTAAGGCAGTGGTCCCTAAACTCTGGACTAACTTAGAGATCTTTACAATTACTGATACCTCACTCTTCCCACAGAGCAGACCCTGGGTAGTGACATTTTTTATAAAAGATGTCCAGTTGATTCAAATGTGCAACACACTGAGGGGAGCACTGTCCTAATACCTGATGGGTAGGAGACATCCATGGGTAGGAGAAAACGACTCAGATGTACACTCTGGGCATCTGCTCTGGGGACTCCTCACCTGGCTCCCCCACCCCAGAAACTCTCACTAGAAGGCCTTGCCCAGCGAACACAGAGGCAAGCTTCTACAGACTCCATAAGAAAACTCAAAGTTGCCAAAGACCCCCCAAAACCCGATTCTTCAATCTCCAATGGTCTGTCTCAGTGGATGAGGTGGAGAACAATGAAAATGGAGCCCACAGGGGGCCCACAGGTAACTCACAAGTATACAGTTAAAGGAGACCAAGAAAAGATTTAAGACCCCCAAGTGAAAGGTAAATGGACATGTGTGTTCATCTTTGATGGTCTCCCTTAATTACCTAAAAGAACAGTCCATGCTACCAAGCAGATCTGGAGAAAGTCTTTCATCTCTCCCTTGCCTCATTCTCCCGGGAGACCCGATAGGTTTTCTTAAATGTATGAAAGGCTCTGTCCAGAAATGCTAGCTTCAATTCACCATCCACTAAGGAACATGAGTTAAGAAGCTAAACAAATTTGACAGTGGCCCTTTACAGCTTTAAGCTAGGCAAAAAACACCCATCTCAGGGAAGCCCAAAATGTCACTGAACTTGAGGGACTACAAGCAGCAGCACCCTCCCAGAGCGGTCCTTCAGGATGTGTCCCTAAAGCCCTGGAGACGCCTCCCCAGAGACAGCATCTTGTATTTTCTAAGGATATCCAGAAGCCCACACCCTACTAGCAGGAGACGCTTTTTCAAGATGCCCAGTGGCCGTGTATAATGAACGCAGCTGAGAGCCTCAAGAGCTGAAAACCTAGAACCACAGGAAAGTCATGCCAGCAACTCCGATCGAGAGGTGGCAGGGATTTGCAGAGACCTTTCAGAAGGTGACTCAACCCACAGCAATCTCGGGCTGCCCCAGCCAGCTTCATCATCCACCTTGAAAAATGGCAGCAATCTGAGGGCCTGGAGAAAACGTCTACTGATTTAGACAGGCAGCATGGAAAGCGATGGAGAAGGAACTCATCTGACAGGGAATGAATTCTAGTCTCTGTAAAACTGATCTCCAGAAGCCTAAAACCACTGCGTGCACAGAATTTTGAGTACAAGCAGGAGCTAAGCAGAGGTCAGCTGGCCTCAGGAGCAGGAAGGGAAAGATAAGACAGCTAAGTGTCAACAGATGCCCAAAGCTGCAAGCCACCAAAACGGGAAGTGGGGGTGGAGGTGGGGATTGCTCTTTTAAAATACTGTTTCCCCAACTGTGGGGCTACTGAGCATGGTTTCAGGTGGTACAAGATGTTACCTGAGTAGTAACAGGATTAGATTCACGTGTATTAGAAAAAAAATAATAACTAGCACATCGAACTCATAATTTCACAGATGTTAAGACTTACAGTGCAACTGAGTTTAAATAAGTAAATCAAACATGTGAACGCACCAGAAAAATATTAGTGCAGGTGGCATACAGTTATGCCAAAGATCATGAAGAGGGTAAAGGAGGAGAGAACCTAAAAAAACCACACCAAAGAAACCTAGCGGGAGTTATGGTTATGTCATGCTGAACTCATCAGGGTTGAAAGATCCCGAGGAAAAGGAGTTGGCAGTGGCGGGTTGGGGGCAGCACTGGAGCACGCTGCAGGGAGAGACAGGTGAATAACGGGATGAAGGGAGAGCTGAGAGTGAGAGGGGAGTAGTGGCTCTGAAGGCTGGACAGTGCGGGAGCAAAAGCACCCAGGAAGCTTGAGATACGCAAGAAAGAACCCAGGCAAGTCTGGAGAAGATGACCAGCTTGAGGAAGCAAAATCACCCCCCAAAGTAAATCATCTGCCGAAGGTGTTGAGGCCAAAATGTGTTAGAAAACTACTCAAACACAGCTTTAGATGAAAATCTGAAAAAGAAGCCTTCCAGAAAATGTCCAGTGGAACAACCTCCACAGAAGTGCCCACAAAGCTCGGCGGAGAGACCCAACGGAGGGGACTGAAGGGCTGATTTCCCCTTGGCTTCTATCTTGAGTCCCTTCCTGGCTCCGGGGCTGGCTTGCCCTCTCCAGCCACAGCCCAGCTGCCTGCCCGAGGCCTTCTTTGGATTCCATCAAAACTCAGAAACACCCAGCTAACCCGGAAACACTAAGTGGTACAGAGATGCCACGCACAAAGGCAGGCAGACAGCTCACGCTGGAATCAGGGACGGCGGCACTTCCAGGGTGTGGTCCATCCATGGGGTCACCCCTCTCTCTCCGTCCCTTTGGTCTCCATTTTCCCCTCTTCCTCACACCCTCAATACACATCTTCTCCCCCAGAAAGGGGGTGAAGGAAAGAGGCTCTCCCTGCAGCCCGAATTCATGCCAAATGCAAATGAAGGCTTTTTTTTTTTTACAACAGTGCTCCATCTCCAGGAAAATGCGACGGAATCGCCATGTTTACTCCAGCCTCTGCGATGCTGCCAGGACGCAACACAACCTTCAGTCAAGCTATTAACTTGAACGTTGAACTTCACAGCCTGGCTGTCTTCCTCAGCCTTCCTTTTGATGTTACCTCCAAAGCAAAAGATCAAAGGCTTTGAGTGTGGTGAGGGGAAGTCCCCAGCTCTTAGCCTACCAGCCTGTGATATATGTTAAAATCCTGGCCAAGAGAGCGAGCAGGCAAGGGAGCCTGCTCCGGAGAGGCCTGGGGCGGGCCGGGGTGCAGGAATGAGGCTGGACAAGAAATGAGGTCACTCGTGACACAGGCATCAGGGACATGACGGTCCTTGGGCTTGAAACATCTCCTACCTGGAATCCCCAAGAACAAAACCGCCTGGGCAGGTGTCGTACGCCCCCCGCCACCAGCACACACACCCCCCGGAAGGGCCACAAGCTGCTCTATGAGCCCTTCTGATCAGTCAACCGACTGGAACTGGGCGTCCACTGTGCACCAGACACTGCCCTGCTCTCCCTCTAAAGGGAAAGCTAATGTTAATCAAATAATCACACCAGGCAATGCCGGTTACAAACAGAGATGCCAGCCCTGCAGGGAAAGGACTGAAGTTTTAAGAGGGTGCAAGTTACAGCAGCCACCCCAGGAGTCCCCCCAACCCCGAGGTGGCCACAAGTGGAGGATGGGAAGGAAAAGAGCAGGTCAGGCTCGGGGGACAGCAGGCATGGAGACGGGGCATGGTGTGGGAAGGAGCAAGAGAGTGGAAGGACTGAAAAGCCTCAGAGGATGGTCAGAGGCCAGTCTCCCTGACCGCAGCAAACTGGGGACCTGAGCGTTCCAGGCAAACATGTGCTCCGGGCTTTTGCACCTGTGATTCTATAATTCTGTCATACACAGATAAGACAAAAAGCGTTCTAATGAAATAGCTAGATATTCCAATAGACTGTATTTGGGTAAGGAGGAGGGGTATGAAAGTAAAATTAAAACCCTAGGGATGATTCTATATATATGAAATTCAAGAAGAGAAAAGCTATGGTTATAGAAATAAGAAGCAGTTCTCTCTGGGAAGGGGCACGATGGGCCCTCTAGGATGCTGGACAATGTCCTTTATCTTGATCAAGGTCGTGGTTACACAGGCATAAACATGTAAAAACCAGCCAGCTGGATACTCGAGGTCTGTGCACTTTTAAGTTTTCGTCTAAGTCAAAGAGGGAAAAGAGAAAAAAGTTCAATGGATTGCACCATGTGGCCAGTTCCTCCACTGTGGGATGGTCCAGGTTAGGGAACCTCTGGCCTTTCTTGTTCTGACCCAGGAGAATGGACTTGAAAACTATAAAATTTGAGGGTCAACTAAGAAAATAAACAAGGCTATCTCTCCCCTCTTCTCCTCTTTTAGAAACAGAAATTTGGCTAAAAGGATAGAACAGAGAAAGAAATTCTTGCAGGACAACCTTTCATTATGGACAGAATGTGCTGCTGCCCATTTTGCTACATTTCCCGAGTTTTTCCCGAGTTTCATTTTACTTTTTTGCAAGAAAAGTCGCTAAAAGGAATCAGAGGCCCCCAGATTTATCTTCACTCCAAATCTAACAAACCCTTTCTCTAGGATGCCAACAGAGCCATTTTTCTCCCTAATCCCCACATCTCTGGAATGTTCTATCAGCCCCCTCCTTTTCCTATCTCTGTGGATCCCCCAGATCAGTCTTGGTTTTTACTTCCCAGAACACATAACAGCTACATTCCACATTTAGACAATGACACTGTGGCCCAGACTCTGGTCAAAAGAAAACAATTTTGACAGAGGGGAACTCCCAGACCCATCAACTGAAATCCTTGCCCAAACCAAGACTGGTTTTTCGTCTTTCGTTCCTGCGGGTTCCAGGCAAGAACCCCAGGATGACGAGGACACACACTTGGGAAAAACTTCCTCCTGCTCAGTATCCCATCCCTTCTGCAGACAGGACCACCTCCAGGGGGCAATCCTCACTTCTCAGTGCCAGGAGGGGCCGTTCAATCCCAAACCCTCAAGCAAGACCGAGAGGCAGGGGTAGGGAGGAAAGGGGGTGATAACCAGAGAAGCAGCTAGGGGCCAAACACTGGAACACTTTGGGAATCACTGCTCTCAGCTTCAGGGTCATCAGGGGGTGAGAGCATTTCCAACACCAGAGTGAAGCCCAGCAGAGAACACCAACGATGAAGCTCGGGATACAGGAAAGGACTTAGAATTTTGCCAGCTCAAACCCAATTTAAAGCCTAGTGAGATGCGCACCTCCTCTGCAGTGATCCTGCCAGCTAATGTTATTCACGGACCTCAGACTCCTCCCCCAAGAACCAGGCTTTCCCTCTGCACATCACCACAAACCAGCACATGCTAACTGCTCACTGGACGGTGAAAGGGCCCTCTGCTCACAGTTACAGCATGTACCACCCAAATGATCCGGCAGCACATCAGACCATCTGTAAGACCACCCTGAACACCACGGACCTCCACCACTCATTCACGACTTCATTCATTCATCTTTGCCCTAATGACGAATTCCAGGGGCCAGGAAATATGTCCAGGGTCTCCGCCTCCCATTCCCCTGAACTGCAACAAAAGAGGCTTAGGCAGGAAGACACTCTGAGGGATCCAAAAGAGGGTTTACAAAAAGCAGAGTTGTGCGAACACCCACACCCCACAAGATACTCCGATTCCGGGTGGAAAATTTAATGTGAACTGTCTGAAAACATATGATGAGTCATAGCTGCGAGAAGAAAAGTGCCACCTCAATTCCAGACAGGGAAATCTTCCTGTAAAAAAGCAGGATTGGGGAAAGGAGTCTTGTTTCACTGCGGCCAGCCACCATCTCTAATTCACGGCAGAGCTGGACCCTGTTAAGCTCTGGGCCTGAATAATTACCAAAGGACTTTAAGGTACCACTGGCCACCGTGCTACCCCTCCCTCCAGGGGAAGGTCGCAGCCGCAGCTCCCTCACAGCTCCCTAAAATACTGATGGGTCCTGTCTGGAGTCCACACAGACCCAAAACGTCCTCTGGCCGAGAACCCTCCCTGCTTGGCCCTTAAGTGACTTTCCTACTCCAGAGGCTCTCGCTGCACTTCCTGCCCCAAGCAGCACCCCACCCCAGAGCTTTCTCCACGCCCTGGCGCTCCTCCTAAAGATCAAAAGTCCACCCGCTCTTCAAGGAACCGGGGGAGTCGCTTCTCACTCATCAAGTACACACTAACTGATTGATCTTGGGCAGCCAACTTCCCCTTTCGCTGCCCGTTTCTTCCATTTGTGAAGTCCCAATGGTTTCTCAATCCCAGGCTCAGCTCACTGCGTCCAGCCCCCAGGGGAACCCCAAAACGCCTCTGAATGCGTCCATCCTCCAGGTTCCCCACCCAGAAAAACGTGTCCACAGCCCCTACTGCCTCTATCTAGGTGGGCATGGAGCCTCCAGCCTCAGAGCCCCACCAAGCCCCACGCCATCTATGCTTTTATAACACATGGGTCTTCACTGAGGCAGGCAAGATCTTCACCGCAGCACGCAGGATCTTCTTAGTTGAGGCCTGTGGGCTCTTAGTTCCTGCATGTGGTATCTAGTTCCCTGATCAGGGATTGAACCCAGGCCCCCTGCATTGGGAGCACCAAAGTCTTAACCACTGGACCACCAGGGAAGTCCCATCCGAGTCATCTAAACACAATGGCGGGCGGTCGACCACCACCTCACAGACAGGGTCTGGGGACCTAAGTCAATCCAGTCATTGAGACCTGCTGCCTGCAGACCCTCAGGCAAGTTCCCCAACAGACTCAGGTTCCCACAGTCAGGTTCCCCACTTGCTTAATAAGAATCCTACCTACTGGCATCAGAGGGTTGGAGAAGCAACCGTGACCAGACTCTGGGGCTGGCACAAGGTAGGTTATCTTAGACAAGCTCCTTTCCCCCTCCCCCAGCTCTTCCATAACACATTTGGTAAGTTACTAGAAACAAAGATCAAAATGACTGGGAAAGGGGGTCAGGGAGGAGAGGGGAGGGGGGGAGAGAGCACAGCCATTATTTCTAAGCCCAAAAGTGACTCCAGGAGGCAGCCAGGCCCAATCACGGAGACCATCCCCAGGCCACACTGGGACTCTGGGGACGGCTGGCCACAAAGCAGATGCTGCTGGCACCACATGGGTGGTTGGCAAACAAAGGTTCTGGCAGTCAGAGGGTCTCCAGGGGCACGTGGGTGAGATCCCACAAAGAAAGAACATCAAAAAGAACCCCAAATCAAGACCTGATCACATATCAGCCACAATAAATAATGTTTGCTCAAAGGTAGGAGGAGTAAAGAGAGGCCCTCATTGGAGAAGGCCAACTTGCAAGTCCAATGCTGAAGAAAAGCTTGTTTTGTGTGCTACACAAAAGGGACATTGTTCACAAAACGCTTTCCCATATACATAATCAGGGCTGCCTCTGGTCATTACATAAGTCTCTGATGACTCAAGATTCAACAAATTAATTCCTTTCTATAATTATTCATATATATGTATGAGTAAAAATACATTCATATGTATATGATATATATATTCTCATATGTAATAATACATATATACATATATGTATATAATATATACTCATACATAAAAATACATATATACACACACACATATATATATAAAGGCCCTGCAGTGGAATTCAGAGATGGGCAAAATTTATAGGCATATCACACTATTAAAGCAGTTGCATCTGAAGAGGTGGAGAACTCTGACTCCTTCACTAGGCCATCTTCCAAGACAAAGTGGAGGGATAATGTGGTTTTTCTCTTCTTGTGTGTTTTACTGTAATTTTGGAAGAGAAAGTCTCAAAATAGAGGCGAAGTCAATTGAATAGAACCACAAAATAAATCAAATTAAATTCTTTCTCCCCTTGGATCTCAGGGCTCTTCAGAGGCCAGCCTCCATCATGATGTTCCCATAACCAACACCAGGACTGGAGCACAGATGAGCACCGCTCCCCCCAGAGTGATCACTGGGGGCAGCACAACAGGAAACGCACACATGTGCTCACTCACACCAGACACTCAACCAGGGATTCTCACCCTCTGCACCACTGACACCTTGGGCTGGATAGCTCTCTGTCTTGCAGAGATCCACCCGGGGCACTGCAGAAGGTTCAGCAACACGCCTGCCCATTAGACACCAGCAGCACCTCCCGAGGAACGGCAATCCTCAATATAGCCAGACATCACCAAATGCCCCCTGGGGCGCAAGATCATCTCCATTTGAAAATCACTCAGCTAAACAAGTTGGACCAGGCAGCCCCGAGGAACTTCAGAGAAGCTGAGCTCCCAGCCAGCTTCCTTGGCGGCCAGCTCATCCATCACACAACACACACTCACGGATCAGCTGCTGAACCCAAAACTTCTGGGTCTGAAGCTTTTGTCAACCCACCTCGATACTCTCCTGGGGGGTCATAGAAGGTTGAACATGATCCACAGATTTCATAAGTCACAGCTATATCTTCCTGAGAACAGGGGCTGAGGTCTGGAAGCTGCCAGCCCATTGAATTCCCACCTTCATCCAGGGTGGTGGTGGTGTTCAGTCGCTCAATCGTGTCTGACTCTGTGACCCCATGGACTGCAGCACGCCAGGCCTCTCTGTCCATCACCAGCTCCTGGAGTTTGCTCAAACTCATGTCCATTGAGTCAGTGATGTCATCCAGCCATCTCATCCTCTGTCACTCCCTTCTCATGCCCTCAATCTATCCAGGGTGGCAGAGATTATTGGGCCATTTTACAGATGGAGAAAAAGGTGAGGCCCAAAGAAAGCCAACCATCGATCCCCTAAGCAGCTGGACTTGGACCCCAAAGCATCTCCGTCTACGCTGATAAATATAAACAATGAGTGTTCAAAGGATTTTTAATTCTTTAGGACATTACTTTGGGGGAAAACAGACTATCCTAGTGATGCCTGGCTTAGACTCCCATCTCTTCTGTTTAGTTTTAAACTCAACACTCAGAAAAACAATAGAAGCACCCTTCTTACTAACAACAAGTATCTTCACATGTGATTTGGTTCTCTGGGAAGCAGGGAGAGGGCACATTCATTCCCCTCCAAGCTTTCTTCGTGGCGCAAACCAGAAATGCCAGAGGACCCTTTGGAGTTAACATGCCCAGAGAAAAGTTTAGAGGAATCCTCCCTTTGCACCACAAGAAGGAAAAAAAAAAAAAAAAACCACTTAATCATTGAAAACTAAGGTGATGGAGAAAACAGTCCATGGCTCACTACCCCATCCAGCCAGCCGCTTCTCTGAGCACCAACCTACCAGCTAACAACACACAACTCAGAGTTGGCTGGCTGGGGTTCTGCGTACCCTGCAGGCATTTTTCTCATTTCAAAGTTTCTATTAACTCCCCACTGATGTGCCCTAAAAGAATTTTTAAGGGCTTGGAAACATATAAATAAAATAGTCTTTGTTGGACCAGCACAGCCAATGAAAGTCTTTCACCTGTAGTCGTGATGATAAAAGTTTCAGGCTCCGCTTTGCTAGGAGCCTTCCAAAGGCTTGGGAAAGCTTGGAGTTCTCCAGCCCTCCCTGGCTCCCCGGCCTCCCAGCAGGCACATCCCCACCCCAGGGCCCGCCCACTGGATGCAGGGGTTGCAGGAAACATTCCTGACTCCAGGCCTGCCCTCTGGAGCCTTCCAAAAATACCCAGTTCAGCATCACGTTTGTCAAAACCCAGTCTGCACACAGTTAAGAGAGATGAGGAGGCTGTGGCTGGCTGGTGCAACGGACGGCTGGGGAGTGCAGGGTGGGGCACGAACAGGGAATTTGGAGGAGGAGAAATATGACCCAACCACATCAAATACCCTGAAACAGAAAAAGGAAAGTGTCTGTCCAACCAAAGGCAGCAAAGCATCTCGCGCCGGGGCTCGCGTGGGCACAACTGGTGGACCACATGGTGTGCTCGTGTACTCAGAGCCTTCTACCAGAGGCATGATCTCTGGCCCTCCCCTCCAGGCCCCAGAGATAGTTTGCCAGTGCTGGGACAACAAGAGCACTGCCAAAGGCCATCCTGAGCAAACAGCGCTGCTTACACTGTCCAGGAAAGACATCACCACAACACCATTTGGCAGATTAAACAGCTCTGATGTTTTGCTCTGAGTGATTCGTTAAACCTGAGCCATTGTCAGTGAGCTGCAGCTCGTCGGCAGGTCACACAGCCTCTCTGGGCCTGAAGACTGCTCACCTTTGAAGAGAAGAGACTGGCCAGACCACAGCCAACTTTCTGATGGTTATTCAACTCAGTCAGTGCTCAGTCGTGTCTGACTCTTTGAGATCCCCAAGGACCATAACCTGCCCGGGTCCTCCATCCACGGGATTCTCCAGGCAAGAATACTGGAGTGGGTTGCCATTCCCTTCTCTAGCGGATCTTCCCGACCTAGAGATCAGTCCTGCGTCTCCTGCATTGCCAGGCGGGTTCTTTACCACTAGCGCCACCTGGGAAGCCTGCAACTTCTATTTGCCAAGGGTCTCCACCCCCAGTCCCAGTCCCAGTGGGTTTTGATTTGTCCTCTTCCCTCCAGAGCTTGGTTTCCTGGGTGATGAGTTAGAGAAGCACTAGTAATGCTATGCTCCTTCTCTCACAGCCAGCTAGTCCAAGATGGGAATCATCCCTTGACCCAGTGGACACACCTGTGACCCATGTCAGATGGATTAAAGAAAGGGAGTGAGATTCATCTTACCCCGGGAGACTGCTCAAGCACCACCTAATCCCACAGTTCCCAGGGGGCACTGCTCAGGCCAAAAAAGAGCTATCTAAATTCTTTTTTATGCAGGATTTCTCGGACCTCTCAATGACCATCTGAATTCTCCAAGAGGTGACCGCTCATGCAGACTCTCCAAGAAGTACTCAGCCCCAGATCTTTTGAGGAAACTTCTGGGGTCCCACGCTAAAAGACATTTATGAAGACAGCCCACTCCCCATTTCATCTTACAAAAGAGAAAACAGGCCCTGGGGAGGTACATTAAGGCATCCAAGATTAGGTCCAGCTCTCCTCAATCCAGTCTGCACAACCTTTTCATTTCAACACAATACCGACAAAGGTATTTATAGACAAGAGTGGTCAAAACTACAAGCTCTTTGGCATTTCCAAGGATCCAGACGGTTCCTGAGATCTACAGCCAACACCCATTGAAAGTGAAAGTGGTAGTCGCTACAGTCCTGTCTGACTCTTTGCAAGCCCATGGACTGTAGCCTGGCAGGCCCCTGAGTTCATGGCATTTTCCAAGCAAAAATACTGGATTGAATAGTCATTCCCTTCTCCAGGGGATCTTTCTGATCCAGGGATCAAACCTGGGTCTCCGGCTTTCCAAGCAGATTCTTTACCACCTGAGCCACCAAGGAAACCCAAAATTGAACAGTAGCACCAAGTTCTCTTCCTTTTTTTTTTTTTTTGGCCACACTGGACACCCCATGGGATCTTAGTTCCCAGACCAGGGATTGAATCTGCACCCTCGGCAATGAAAGCACAAATCCTAACCACTGGACTACCAGAGAATTCCCAGCACTAAGTTCTACTAACAGGGAAGTGCTCAGGCCAGGACTGTTTTCTAACACAGGCCTTACACCTATGGGACAAATAACTGAAATGCCAGAGTGTTCAATTTTGTATCCAGACCAGGAGAGGATGACCAGCACCCCACTGACCTGTATTCAAATCCCTCACAGAGGAACTCAAGTCTTTGGCAGCTTCCCCCTCTCCTCCCAGAAAACAAACCACAATGGCATCTGCAGATCACAGACGGCTTCCCAAGAGGAAGGCACCCAGCTAAGCCAAGGGCTCCTGACCCCGTCCCACGGAGATTCCCTCAGGTCCAACACCTCCTGCCCTCAGGTCAGGGACTGACTGCCTATTTGGCCACATGGTACACAGACACGATGACCCAGGGCCGTTTCCATTAGCCCGTTACGCAGGTCTGGATGGACAGAGTTGTCCTGCAGCAGAGACCCCGTTAGCTAGAAAGCCCCACAGACAGGGAAAGCATGGGGAACCAGCGTCACCTCCCAGGGCACCACATTCACCCCCCAGCTAGATGGGTGGAGCGGACATGGAATGAACCTTTCACTCTGCAGAACCTGCCTCTGCATCCGATGTTCATGTGGTGATGGCTAACAAATGTATGAGCCCATGCAAAGGCATTAACCAGATTCTTAAGAGTCTGTGGTCACGGCGGACAGTTCTCCATCAGCAGATACAGAGCAGACATGAGTATTAATGAGAGGAGATGCTGCAGCTAAGCGCTCGGGCTTCTAAGCCCTTCCTTTCTGTGTGACTCTGAGCAAGTCACTTGCCTTTCCTGCGCCCATGTTGGCTCAGTTGGAAAAGGTGTGTGCCTCACACAGCGATGGAACTGCAAAATGTCTATCAGGGGCTTAGCTCGGTAACCACTCAGTGACAGAGGGTTGTGTTAAGGTCTGATGAAGGGAGGAGAGTCTGTGTAATTTTCACCACTTAAAAATGGGTCTTTTCGGGACTTTCCTGGTGGTCCAGTGGCAAGACTCTGTGCTCCCAATGTGGGGGGGCCCGGGTTCGATCCCTGGTCAGGGAACCAGATCTCATATTCCAAAACTAAGACCTGGCACAGCCAAATAAATAAATGAAAAAAAATAAAAGAGTCTTCTCATCCCCTGAGCTGGCAAACACTTTCTCCTATCAGCACTGCCCTCTGGCATCTCCCCTGCTCCATATAGCTTTACCTCCCCTTTTCCTTTCATGAATGCTACCCTTCAAGAAAATTTACACTTAAAAAAATAGGGGGGTTTTGATCTTTGTATACGAAAAACTAAGAAATATTTTTAGTCCAACTCAATTTACAAATAAAAATAAATAAATCCGGAAGCTGGTTTGTACAACCAGCAAGTGACTAAGCATGAACAGAACTTCAGCTCTGGTGGCCTGGGCCAGGGCCATTCCCACAACCAAGGGCTTCTCCCCTCCCCTCAGCCCCTACCCCTCTCTCTGCAGCTTCTAGAATAAATCAGGATATCCCTCCCTGCGCCTTTTTCTTTTAATTGTCAAGGCAGCTAATTAACCATCTCCTCCATAAACATAACACACCGGAAATCAGAATAAAGTCCATGTGGAAGGAGGCCAGGTATGACTGATCAGCTTACAATACTGGGTTGCGGATAAAACTGCTCAGAGAGGACAATGCTCACCTCCAAGAGCATTCATGAGGTAAGGGACTGGGACTCAGTATAACACCCCAGCTCCACAGAAAAAGAAACCAACACAAAATCTCATGGAGCTTGACCCCAGGTCTGAGAAGGCAATCTCAACAGGCAGGACAGAGTGGATGAGACCAGGAGGCACTCTGAAGGTGCAATCACTTGGTGGGCTGGTCCTCTCTGGCCCCTGGCCTCCTCCCTGGTGAGGGAAGGGTGTCAACCCTCTCCCCGAAGGCAGCAGCTCAACAAGACCCTTCCCAGCGAGGCCCACGGGCCTCTTTCTCCTTTGCAGCCTCTGGGGGATGGCCATGTGGCTATCAACCAACGGCATCATCACCATCTCCTCAAGCTCTCACAATGAACCCCTCAGGCCTAGTGTGTGCTTAGTTGTGTCTGACTCCTTGCAACCCCGTGGACTGCAGCCCACTAGGCTCCTCTGTCCATTGAGATTCCCCAGGCAAGAATAATGGAGTGTGTAGCCATTCCCTTCTCCAGGGGGTCTCCTCAACCCAGGGATCAAACCCAGGTCTCCCACAATGCAGGCGGATTCTTTACCCGCTGAGCCACCAGGGAAGCCAGGTGGGGTACCCCAGGCCCGGTACCTCTCAGCTTTCGTTTCGTTGCCCTGCAGATGAACTCATCCCTCCCTTCATGTTAAAGTTTCAAAACAAAACATCACAACTCAAACCATAATTTCTCCACTGCTTATATACAGGGGCTTCCCTGGTGTCTCAGACAGTAAAGAATCTGCCTGCAATGCAAATGACCTGAGTTTGATCCCTGTGTCAGGAACACCTCCTGAAGCAGGGTATGGCAACCCACTCCAGTATTCTTGCCTGGAGAATTCCATGGACAGAGGAGCCTGGCAGGCTACAGTCCACAGGGTTGCAAAGAGTCAGATACAACTGAGCAAAACACTTTCACTTTTCATATGTGTGTGTGTGTGTGTGTGTGTGTGTGTGTAATTTTTATTATTTTTTGGTCACACTACGCAGCATGCAGGATCTTTGTTCCCCAACCAGGGATTACACCTGTGCCCCCACAGTGGAAGATCAGAGTCTTAACCACTGGACCACCAGGGAAGTCCCTCCCAACTACTTTTTCAGATGCTGATGGACCTGTGGTCGGTGTAAGCCAACCTACTCCGTTAGACTGAGTCCCCTCCAAGTTGAGACATGCTCTACCAGCTGCAGATTATTCTCACAGACGTCTAGCTGCCAAGGCTGAGTCACTTACCCAATAGCAGGCAGTAAGGAGGAAATTATTAATACCCAACTCACCATGTCCCAGGGACAGGGGAGCCTGGTGGGCTGCCATCTATGGGGTCGCACAGAGTCGGACACGACTGAAGTGACTTAGCAGCAGCAACAGTACAAAGCCCACAGCAAACAGGCTTCAAGATCTCTTCAGAAACTTCACTGCTTTGTTATTTTCGGAAGAAAAGGATACCTGAGCAGGGGTCTCACTAAACTCCTTAGAATCACTTGGATTTCAGCTTAGCTCCGCACCACCACCCTCATCAACCCCCACAATCATGGCAGAGCAGGAACCCCACCTCTTGTGTTTTATCCTTCCCCAAAATAAATTCCAACCTCTGAGGAACACAGGGTCTCAGAAGACAGAAGGCCCTTGCGAAGTACCCCAAACCTGCAGAAGTTTCCCCTCTAGAACCCTGGGCTCTAGCCATAGCTCCGCCGCGGAGGTGCTACGGCCTTCATCTCCCTCTCAGTTCCTGACCTGAAAACAAGGAGGTAAATGAAACTGACTGTCTGGCTCCTTTCCGCTAGAAGGCCCTAACCTGGCACACTGCAGCCCCCGCATCAGCCTGCGGGCTTCACACGGGCTAAGCGCTGGTGCCCAGAGAGCACCACGCCGTGTAGCAGCCAGCTGAGGAAGGGGAGGTGGGCAACCGCGGCCTCTGGCCTTGCTGGATAATCATCACCGGTGAGTACTTCAGCCCCTGCCAAGGGCCTCACTGAGGTTTGGGCTAACTGCTTCCTGCGGCCATCACTCAACACTCAGGAAGCCCAGGTCTTGAGTGATGGCTGACAAGGACAACCTTCTGGATCCTGGGGTGGGGGGCGCAGGGAGGGAAGCGAGGCCAAGCTCATCCTCAGCTCTCTCCACTGAATGGCCAGCATCAGTATCCTAGGCACGCGGACCAGCACATTACCGCTTTTCTGGCTTTTAGGCAAAAACCGGTTTAGCATCACCTTGGGTATCACTGAAGGCAGTTTTTTCCTGGTGCCCTAACAAATACCTTCGACAGGAAGCACAAATCACTTTGGTTACCATCCTCCTCCTCCTCCTCCCCAAGTATCTTTTTTTCAATGCACGGGATTCTTTTTATTTGTTAATTCCCTCCCTGGAGGCAACACAGAGCTAAGCGCTCTGAGTGGGATCAGGGCCCTAACCTAGGCTGTACTTCCTACTGACCTGCTCCTCATCCTATAAACCAGGAGGCTGTCCATGACCACCAAACTTGAGGGACTGTGATAAGGTATAACAAAGATAATAAAATCCTTAGCCACATGCAGGATACAAGTTTTTCAATAAATGTTGACCATTATTTATTAGGTCGGATTGTTTCATAATCGGAACAAATTTTTTGACCAGACTAATATTTATAAAGTATCAGAAAATGACATGGTAGTTAAATAAATGTTATTTTTTAAATCCCCTTAGACAACTGCCCACCAACTTCCAGTTTCCTAGTTCAATCCGATAATGCCTTTTACGTGGTACAAACTTTTTCTGTTCACGTATGCCCCAGAAGAGGTATACTACAAAAACTCCTGATTGTCATATTTTTTTAATAAACAATAAAGTGGGCTTATCTGGTGTTTAAAAAAAAATGTTGACCATTATTATTTCTTCTTCAATACAGTTTATTAAATAAAAGAAAAGGGTCTCAGCTCCCAGAGGCTCAAAGCTATATCCCCACAGTCACTGGATACTTGAGGTAAAGACTCAATAACTCAGTTACTCAGGATATTTCTGGAGCCCCCAGACAATGAGGAGAAAGCAATGAACTGACGCCTCCTGTCCCCCTGGTGTGAACCTCCAGGTGGGGAAGGGACAACATAGGTAAAGGAAGATGCCAGCGAGTGATCACTATTCAGCGGGAAACCAAGGAGGAGTCCTAAGGGAGGCGAGGACCCCGGGAGGAAGCTTCAGAGAGGCAAGTGCAGATCGAGTGACATTTACACCAATTTCACCGCAACACCCGGCAGCGGTAGGCTTAGGAGAAGATGAGCGGATCCACAGAGCAGCCCGGGTGAAAGGTCCTCCTGGAGCGGCCCCTCCCTCTGGGCTCCCGGCATGCGGTGACATGCCCAAGGCCACCACAGTAAAACCCAGCACTGCCAGCAGCTCCCCATCCCTCACCAGTCCCACCCCTGCAGGAGACAGCTCCCCCCCAGGCTGAGACAGACAGACCACCTCGCAACAACCAGGTCCAGCCTCGGTCCAGGAAGCAAGGACTCTCTCAGCAGTCCTCTCTATGAGTAACTATGTGCTTCAACTCGAAAATAATTACAGCCAAACTGTACAGAGGTTTCAAGAGATTCCCCTCCCCCATCCCAGCCACAGGTCACCTCTCACAAGTTCCTCCCATTTCCCTGCCCAAGTCCCAGGTTCCCATCTGTACCTGAGGGCACTGGGATCTCCCTAGACTCTTTCTACTCAGCACCAACGACCCCTTCTCTGCCTTTTCTTCTCACCCTTGGGAGAATGGAGAGAAAGATGCAATACTGACTTGTGAAAACTCAGGTCGAAACTCCAGTAGCTAGAGATTCTGATATAACTGATCTGGAGATGAGGCTTTTATTTTCTAGAAGCTTCCAGGTGACTGTACCACGCAGCTGGGGTCAAAACCCCCCTGGGTTACAGGAGGGTAACTGATGGTATCCATCCAATTAAACCAATGCCTGGGGCGGGCGAGAGGCGGGGTTGGGGGGTGTGCGGCGGGAGAATTTAACGTGACCTGTTTTTTTAACAGGCGATCTTTATCTTGTCTCTGGCAAAGAGAAGTCACATATTGCCCAACGCAACAGGGCACATCACAGAATCCAAAGTCTGAGAAATTTGGCTCTTCCTAAAAAAGTTAAATGTAGAGCTATTAGCATAAAATTCAGCAATTCCACTCATAGGTATATACCTAGGAGAAAGAAAAACATACTTCCATCCAAAAACCAATGAATGGATAAAGAAAATGTGGTGCAAACCCATACAATGGAATATTATTTGGCCCCAAAAAGGGATGAAAGACTAATATACGCTAAAAGATGGAGGAACCCTGAAAATATGATGCTAAGCAAAAGATGCAAGGCACAAAAAGCTATATATTTTATGATCCTGTTTATATGTAATGTCAAGTATTGGGTAAATCCACAGGGGTCGCTAGGGGAGGGGGAAATGCGGGGTGACTGTTAATAGTATGGGGTTCCTTTTTGGGTGTGTGATAAAAACCTTCTGGGACAAGATAATGTAGATGGTTACAGCACTCTGTAAATATACCCCAAATCATCAAATTGTACACTTTAAGTAAGCGAATCACATGGACTGTAAATATACATATCTCAGGAGAGCTACTGGTCCAACGCAGGGCGGGGAGCGGGAGGCAGCCCACAGCAGAAAGCATCTTTACAAGCGTGTTATTCCTAAAGACACACTCCCAGGTCCTGCCTTCAGAGATTCTGATCAGTAAACGGGGTAGAAAGAGGACACACAAGAAATCTCAATTTTCAACAAGCTAAGAGTTCTCTGATCACAAAAGCCTGAAGCATAATGACCTAGCACTTCATTCCAGAATCTCAGAGAAGGATCAATGCAGATTACTTCAGGAGAGGCCTGGGGGGCAGGAGAAGGGCAGAGCCTGGAGCCTTCCACAGGATGCTCTAACCACCTCCCATCCCATGTCCCACGATTCCCTTTCCTCCCGGGCACTCCAAGCCCTTGATGAAGACAGAGCTCGCTGGGCAGGCTTCACTTCTTTTTGATTCCAGAAATGTTAGCCCAGCGCCCAGGCGATTGGCAGTGAGCTGGAACTCAAACCCAGGAATCCCAACGCCCATGCATTCTCACCTCCAGTTCCCACAAAAGTCTCTTTGTTGGGGTTGGGTGTCTCCCGGAGGGCATGCCTCCCTCCCAGGGCTGGGGAGAGGAGGCGAGGGTGGTGTGTGGAATGGAATCTATGCCACCGACGTGCACTGTCTGCTCGCCAGGTTGCCCAATCCCACCACCCGAGGGGACGGATGGGAAGCGCTCTCCTGGGCTTGGCATGGGGCATCCTGGAGGGAACCGGGGCCCACCACTCCCCAGGCCTCGCTGCCCGCATCCTGCCAGTGCAACAGCGCTTGAACGAACAACAGGGCTCTTGTTCAGACACGCCTTTTAGCCAGTGAGGTTACCCTCCAGAAATACTTCTAAATACATATATAGGCCAGTCCATCCTCAGGCTACATGCTGCCCAGCTTTCAGCATGATGCTGGCCCCCGTGGCATTTCATCTCCCCAGTGGCCCCGGCAACCATCTCTGTCCTCCTTCCTGACCCAGGCCAAGTCTCCTGGGGAACCAGAGGCAGAAGCCACCAGCTCACTAGCCTGAGGCCAGGTGATCACAGTAAGCCAGAGTTCTCCTCCCAAAGCCTGCCGCCTTCCCCAGGGAGATCTCTGCCCAAGGTGCCAGGCGGCCCAGGCTGGCGAAGAGGACCATCCCGGCCGAGGGGTCACACCCTGAGCCCTCTGGGCAACAGGAGACACTCCCCCGTGGCTTTTCCTACCCTGGCAGAAGGGGGGATCCCTGTTTTCTGAACCCCTCAGGAGCCTGAATGCAGGATGGGTACTCCACTAATAAGATCTCTGCCACACCCCCACTTCCCAGAGAGGGAAACTGAGGCCCCAGAGGTGCTGAGAGAAGCCACAGCTCTGGGCCCCTCTGCCTGGCCAGGAGAGATCCAGTACCTGAGGGTTCCCGAGGAAGGCCACAGGAAGGCCCACCTTGATGGGGCTTCCAAGAAGGCGAGAGGCAGCTTTGAGCTATGAAAATACAGGACTCAGACTGTGACCAAGAGACAGAACGGTCTCACATTTAGACGCCTGCCTAATATCACTTCTCCCCAGAGGGCTTCAACCACACGTTGTCCCTTTTGGTGCTTTAAACTTCCCGCTGGACGAGTAAGGAAGCACTACTCCCATTTTAAAGGTGAGAAACACGTTTGAAAAGGTGAAAGAACTAAAAGCACCTGTCAAGTTAATTTTTAACATCCTTTCGGAAATGTGAGATTGTGCGCCTGCTCCCAAATATAAGGAATTAGGAAGTAAGGCTGAGGGAGGGGAAATAAATTTTACCAACCTGAAACTGCTCTGATATTTAATGGCTGTAATTAAAAGTTGTCCTTCAAGCAGCGGGCAAAAATAAAAAATAAATCTAATTTGAGTTGCCCTGGGGAATCTGCAGGACAGTCACTAATAAAACACTCAGCCCCCATTGCTCTGTGTCCAACTCCATGGAGAAATAACTATCTGTGGGTCACATGCAGGAGTCCTGAGAGGCAGGCAATTGTCTTTATATTATTAACAGTAATGGAAACACACTACTCAGAATAATCATTCCTACATCATGCCAACCTGAACTTTCATTTCACTGTACGAGCTGCTGGGCATCAAAGCCAACAAATTCGCAGAAATGCTTGGGGAAGGAAGGAGGGGGAAACAGAAGAAAGCCCAGCCCCCTACCTACCACCATCCCCTCACCCCATCCATTAGAAAACATATTTCTAAATAAATCATGAGAAAGCCCGATCTCCAAAATATTCCATAGCGCTAGGTGAGCTGAAACCCCCAAAACATCATTTTCAAAAAAAAAAAAATGTTCAGACCTCAATCTCACTGATTCATCTACCCCCACCTCAGTCCAAATTAGACGAAATGCTATCATGCTGCTGTTTTAAAACAGTGTCCGAGAAGGTAGAAAAGGTTACCCACAGCAAGCAAGGACTGCCATCCTCACCATAGCAACGCGCCTATTTATAATATGGTCTACCTGCTTCAAAGGCTTGTACAAGACACTCAAGGCAAGTCTAGTACTACATCCAAGCCGAAGATGAGCCGGAAACTCTCATGAGCATGTCAATGAAACACTTCCAATTACATTACATGCCACAATTATTAGCATTGACTATCAGTTTTTTTTTTTTTTCCTTTCCTCTGAAAGCAAAAGCAAAGGGGAAAATGAATTAAGACAGATTCTAGGACATAGGAGAAACCCAGCGTGTGACTTTCCAAAGTGCTCTGGCTATTTTTTCTTAATGGTTAGCCCCAGAGGCAGAGACAGGAAAGAGGGGTTTCACAGGAGATCCACACCTGGGGGTGCTGATCACCACCAGGGTCAGTGCACGCAGACTCGTAAGGTACCCACGGGCCCACAAGCCAGGCCTCGACCATGCACACCACACAGAGAAATTCAGCCCACAGTCAGATCTACACTGGACCTTGGAGGGGAAAGAGGTCTTTGTTTTAAAGGCAGATATGGGCAACCATATCCAATTACCCGCTTGCAAAAGGATTCCAATTCACCCCCAAGGTACATGTCTCCAAAGAGGAACCCAGGCATATTCCCAGCAGCAGCCTTCTGTTTCCACGTCAAAGTAGCAACTACACAGCATCCAACCAGGCCCAGATGCAAATCACAGTGTGGTCACTTACTAGCCATGTATTTGGGGAAAGTCCCCTAACTTTCTTCAGTTTTCTCATCTGTAAAATGGGGATGATGCACAAAGTTGCCCTGAGCATTCAGTTTAAAATAATACGGCACGTTCTAGAAACTGACACACAGCAAAAGGTCAACAAACAACTTCTATTCTCTTCTCTTCTCGCTACTCATATTACAGTTCTTCCTGCAGTGATGACTGCCGAATGAGCAAAGCCTCAGTTCCCATACACAAGAGAACCACGAGAACACCTCAAACGTGTGAGGTATGTACCCTACCCTTATCACACAGCCATCTCATTTCATAGATAGAAAAACCGAGGCAGGACTCACATATGTACCAGTGATAAGGCAAAGGTTCAAACCTGGGGAGGGGTGGTCAGGGGGAAGTTAAGCAAAATAGAAGGGTGAGCGACTTACAGGAACCATGAGCAGAAGGCAGACAGAAAGAGACCCACACCGTTTCCATTCAGTCAAATGGAAGATAGACAAAAAGAAATCCTTGGACCAAAGTGAGTGGCACCGAAGGCAGGGAGCCACAGTGCCAGACACCCTACTCTGCTAAGCACTTTCTTCTCCCGAAAGATTGTGCAGCCCTACAGAGCAGGGGCTCTGCCATTGCTTCCAGGCATCCCTAGAGCAATGGACCCACAGCAGATCCCAAATAAAGAGTCTATTTCTGCTGAATGCATTCAGGGCTGTGGGCATGGGGGGAGCCTCAGCTTCATGATCTTTCCCGTGAAGTGTTTCTTTACCAAAATAAAGGCAAAAGCCACAATGTTATTTCATTCTGTTATCACCATAATCCTTGGAAGATTTTTCCCCTTTTTTTTTTTTTTTAATTTTAATTGGAGGGAAGAATATTTTTTACTATGCTTATTTTACAGGCAGGGAAACTGAGGTTTAGGAAAGTACCAGCTCAAGATCATACAAAGTCTCAAAACAGCAAAGCCAGAATTCAGAGGTGGGGCTGTCTGACTCTAGAGTCAAGCATTTAACCACTTTGCTATTCTTGATCTTCCTCTTGATGTATCATGTAGAAAAGTTGTTAGTGACAAGCAGATGCCAATAAGTGTTTTCAAAATGGAAATAAAAGAAATGGGCAACTTGAGTTATAACTCCCAGGGCTCACAAAACCCTAGATCAACCACAGCTGAGAGTGCTTCACCTCAGCCTTGCATACCCACTACAGACATCTTGGGAAAAAAAGAATTCAAAGCATACCTTCAACCACCCATCTCTGCAAGAGAAAGCCCAGAAGCAACACCAGTGACATCAAATGGACTGGATTTGTTCAGATTGAGAGTCCCTTGTACTGCAAGGAGATCAAACCAGTCAATCCTAAAGGAAATCAACCCTGAACATTCAATGGAAGGAATGATGCTGAAGCCCGAGCTCCGTAACTTTGGCCACCTGATGCAAAGAGTCAACTCATTGGAAAAGACCCTGATGCTGGGAAAGCTGAAGACAGGAGGAAAAGGGAACGACAGAGGATGAGATGGTGGGATGACATCACCGACTCAATGGACATGAGTTTGAGCAAGCTCCAGGAGTTGGTGATGGACAGGGAAGCCTGGCATGCTGCAGTCCATGGGGTCACAAAGAGTCAGACATGACTGAGCGACTGAACAACAAGGGAATTCAATTATTTCAAACCAGGAATTGAGCATCACCAAAGAAAAGGAAGCAAGAGGTCAGGGCAGCACCCACCTGGGTGGAGTTCTCGAACTTGACACCTCAAAATCTTCGTGATGGGGAAGAGGAGGCCACGCAGAAAAGGGAGGGACATGGAAAAGGCCCTAACACATCCTCTGAAACACAGCCTCAGTCCTTCTACCCAGAGAGAAACATAAGTGCAACAACAGTGACTTCTAAGTGTGCAGGCCGATTATAGCTTTACTTTCAAAAGAGCTTTGATTGATCTTTTTTGATAGACCTGAAATAAATTAAACTAGATTGACTCACTTGAGAATGGACTCTAATCCCTTAGTCAGATCCCGGAGAACTCAAACCAAACCAGCTGTTAATTTAGGCTTTATAAGATAAAGCATGAGAAATCCAAGCTGATGTACCCCAGAGCAAAGCTTACATCATCTCTGTAAGCAATCAACTCACTGCTTCTTTTAGGAACTAATCAGTTCCTGGGTAAGTGGGTGCCAAGCCTACACTCTCACAGTGAAACTGGCTCAAAGGAAGAAAGGCGAGAGAGGAAGAAATATCCTGAGAAACACTGGGCTGACTCACTCCTCCACGAGTTCAGAACCGGCCCAAGACATTTCCCTTCGGCTTTCCCCTAGTCATCCATCTCCGGCTTCAGAAACTGCCACGGCTTGACCGGAGGAGCCTCAGCACCAAGTGAGAGGAAGCCACTGACACTCTTAATATTTCTTTAAAAAAGGGAGGGGGTGCAGAATTACCCAGAAAATATTTTCCACTACTTTTTTATCCCCTCATCTTTGAAGATCATACTGTCCCCTTTATCTTGGCTTCTGGGTGCCTTTGATTTGAATATAAGAATCCCAAGGCTTTCAAGTGGCGGCTGCCCATGGCATTAATAGAGTTACCAAGCACATACATACACATACACACGCACGCACACGCACACACACACACACACACACACACACAACTGCAGGCTTCTTCCCAAGCTACGCTCTAGTCACTGACAGGCAGCCCTCCCAACTTTTACCAGCATTTTTTTTGGAAAGGGATTCATGCCTGCATCCCAAGTGAAGATGGAATTTACCTCTGTGGGACCCCAACCACAGCATCACCCCAGAAGACTCCAAAACAGCCCCTTTCCTTCTGGGGGAAAAAAAAAAAAAAAGCAAGGCTGCCAGCCTCTTGCTCCTAAACAATACGTTTCATAGAACACTCTGTTTACCGAACATAAGGGGATCAAGAATTGAAATCCAATTTAAGGAATTATAGTGCCTTCAGACTGTTTTTCTTCAACGATGAAAAAAGACAGGCATGTTGTTTCTGGAATTAAGCCAGAAGAAACTGATCCTTGTAGTAATACAAGAAAAAAAAAGAAAGAAATCAATGTATGTGTTTATGTATGTGGTTGGGGGGAGGGGAACAATTAAAACACGAGTTAAAACCTGAGCAGCAAAATGAATTTGTCTCCTGTTATAGAATGATCCTGAAGCTGATTTCAAAGTCCTCTTTTTAATACCTATTTGACAAGGAGAATACAGTTCATCTCTTGATACTTCTGAGAAGCAGAAACAATGTAGCCAGGAAAGATGGCATGAAAATCAACCAAGATGCCTGTCCACTCACCTTCATTAGTAGCAAAATGAACTGGTACCTCAGCAAGAGTTAGAACCTGGTAGGCAGACAGACATCACCCCCTTTAAATAAAAGCAACCACTGCAGATCCACACTCAGCAGTGGCCACTGTATGCATGTTTTCCTATTTAATCTTCTGAGATCCCTTTTGTTCCTGTTTTATAGATAAAAGTGCTGTGGTTAGGGAGGTTCCAGAACTGGCCAAGACCCTTCATGCTCTAAATGGGTGTGATTTGAGATCCCAGCTGTGTCTAACTTGAGTGCCAGAGCCCTCGTCCATCATCCTAGAATGTCTTCTTTTTACAGCAAAAATTGCTGAACTCCTGTTAAAAAGGCACTTTCACAGCTTCCCACCACTGTGCACATCCTGTGGAGGCATGACACAGATGAGCAAACTGAGACCCAGAGAAGAAAGCTCTGCACAGCCAGGCAGTGCAGGGTCTTTAAACCCAGTCGTGTTCTGAGCTCCTGGACCCCTCACTCTAATTATGAAGCTGCATCCTCTGCCTTAATTAATTCTTCCCTACTGCCTTCCCAAAGACAAAGTCGTCCCTAGAGGAAAACGCCTTGCCTCACCAAGTGCTGCCGGGGAAAGAGTTTCGCGATTGGTGTTAATTTGGGGGGAGGGGGGGGCAGGGAAAGGAGGCAAAACTATTAGATGAAGTAAATTAAGACGTTTCTGAGAGGTATGGAATAAATCATCACTTGGGGCACTGACCAATTAAAAAGGTCCAGCATCGCTCTGGATAAACGCTGTAGCATCAGCCAGGACGACGACAGAGGAAGGAGGCAGGAGAAAACGTAAGCACCTCTGCAGCCCAAGGCCACTGGCCAGCTATAAAGGTCTGGCCAAGGCCAACAAAAATTCCACACCTTGCTAATGAACAAATCTGCTCAATACAAGTCTTTTTTTTTTTCCCCCCAAGGGAGGTGGGAGGGCCGGAGAGTGTAAACACACTCATCCATTGTTTTACACCTCCCAAAGCCAAAAAAAGGTCCACTGACTGATTTCTGACTTCTCATATTTCACTGTCTCTTTTCATTTTGGCCTCTGAAAAAGCTCAAGAGAGAGAGCCATGAGAACAGACCAGTCTCCCAGACCTGTGTGTCAATTTGACCTCCTGCAGACCAGGGAGGTTTGAACTGGGCCTTCCGGAACCAGGAGGTGTTACAAACAAACAATGGCTGTTGTCAAGTCAATTGGGAGAACCAATGTCATTTCTAAACCTCCACTGAGAATAAATCATTCCGGACAAGCTCCTGACTGTATCACTTTTGCCCAAGAGGAAGTGTGAACAGACCTGAGTTCCTCGTCCACTAGCAGATTCTGTGCCCAGGAGAACCTCCCAGCAAAGTTCCAGCGAGGGGACTTGTGTTGTGGGCAGGGACTCAACTGCAGAGATGCAACCCGCTTCCCCCATGAGTGCTGGCACCCAGAGTGCCAGAGCAGCTGGCTTCCAATCACAGGCTTTTTAGGCCCCTTGCCCTCAGTAACCCACCAGGGCCACTCGTCTCTGAGGCAAAGTGCAGGAGGAGGGGGCTGTTACACGCTTATTACAAATCCAGACAAACAACAGCCTGACCACAGCGGCCTTAGGAAACTCCCTTAAAAGAGAGAAAGAAGTAAGTGTTATTGGGTTCACAGGCCAGAAGCCAGCCCCTCTGCTTTTCAAGGCCCCAAAAGGATGCCTTTTAAAATCTATTTTCTTTAATGAAGTTGGAAGCAATAGAAATTTGCCCAAAGAAGAGAGCAGGCCCTACGACTTAAAGGCCACAAATTCCTGTCTTGCTGTCACTAATTTCATGCCCATCAGAAGCTGAATAATTCGAAGTCCAGTCTCCCGATTGGTTTTTTGTCTGCCCTCCCCAGGGAGATAAATTATGTCACAAAACAGACTCTTCCACCCTAGGGCTCTTCAAAAGGTATTCTGGCCTCCTGACTCGACCCACTCTCTGACAGGAGAAGTCACTCAGAGCCAGATTCTTTTGTCGGCAAGGGGGGAAGAAAAAGCAGAAAAAGGTGTGTGGCACAATTCATCACCAACTTGTCACCTCAGCAAGAGTGTTAACAGCAGTGTGTCCAGGGTGATCCACTGTCCCCGTTTGCCTGGGGCCGATGGGTTTCCCAGGACACCCAACTGGTAACAGTAATGACACCACGTAACCTTTCTCATGGACCAAGCGCTGGACTAAACCTCCTCGCAGCATCTCACAAAAACCCACACAGCAGGCAAGCCCTCTTATGAAACCCATTTTCCACAGATGCGAAAACTGAGGCACAGAGCCATGAAGCCATCTGCCCAATTTAAAACTTTTCGGCTTTATGTAAAATAACGAAATCAAGAAACAGAAAGCAGTGGAAATCAAATGCTGGGATAAAGAAAAGTTCATACGTGATGGGAAATTCTGACCTGGAAACTCGTTAATGAGGAAAAAAATATTTCCTGCCAAAGGAGACGACAGGAGAGAGCAAGGGAATCGGAAGAAATTCAGAGAACAGGAAGATCAATCACAAGTTGGTCTAGATGTTTCCAAAATAGTCCTTAGAGGCATTACATAACTAACACAGAAAGAAAGAGGAGAAGCCCCAGGTGGGGAGCCTGTGACCAGGACGGGAACAATGGCTCTGTACCACTTGCCAGGGCACCGGGGCTCCAGGCGAGATCTTCAATCTCAGTATTCCCGGAGAAGGCCAACCCCAGGCTCCCTGTCCTCAGACTCCCGCAACCCAGAAGCCCTGGTACCTCTGGTTCCCAAGCAGCCAAGCTGACGAGCCGTGAGGGCAACTAGAAACCACAAACCATGAAGGGAACCAGAAGTCGGTCGAAAGATAAAAATCCACTCTCACGGAAAAAGCAACGATAACAGAACCACGGAGGTCGAAATCAAAACCATATCTGCTTTGCATGGGGCATGTGGTTTTGTGTGTGTACTTTCTACATGTCAGCTCATCCGTTCCAGTCACGTGCAAGTCACTGTCAAGCTCCTTTAACTGCTATGCAAAACCAGGGAACCGGAGAGAAGCCTTGGGGCCAAAAATTCCAATAAGAGCAGAGGAAGAAAACACTAGATAACTCTCACTATTATTTTTTTTTTTTTTTTAAAAGGAACCTCCCTGGTGGTCCAGTGGTTAGGACTCCACACTCCCAATGGAGGGGTCCTAGGTTCGATCCCTGGTCAGGGAACTAGATCCTACAGGCTGCAACTAAGACCCAGTGCAGCCAAATAATAAATAAATAATTTTTTTCAAAACCAGCTGTGGAGGCAGGACACCCCAATCAGCCTACGGAGGATTTTCGTGCTTTTCCTACACTCTCCTAAAATGACAAAATCATAGCAGGAGTAGCGTGCTTCTGGGGAAATGATAAATATATTCAGATTTATTTTTTGATGAAGATAAACTGGCAAATGTAACCCAACTAAAAAGCCACTAGAGTGAAACACAGCACTTTTCTGGTTGCCTTTTTTGGTGGGGTGGGGGGCACGGTGGGCAGGCAGGAGACCCCCTCCAAGGAAAAAGAATCTACCATGTGACTAAAGCTTTTTCCTCTAGAAATCAGACCCTGAGTGCCAATCCTTCAGACACAAATGGCTTCACACATCAGGTTTTCGGTGGGGAGACATTTGTCATCTGCTTTCACTCACCACTCTGAAATGTGACAAGTGACAAGTTTTTTAAAAACACAAAACAAAATCGGGTGCACAAACCACATCGGTGGTTTGCTAAACACATCCTTTTGAGCTTGGGGGCATTTTAGAACATTCCTTTAAGTTCTCTTTCACAAAAAAAAAAAAAAAATTGCCTGCCTACGTTGGGTCAGTGAGGGTTTTCTTTTTTTTTTTTTTAATTAACAGGAAAATTCTTGGCTTCTGCAGCAATGATTAAGAAATAAACGCTGCTGGATTCCAAAATAAAAACTAAGTGACTGGAGACCAAGAGGAGAGAAGAAGCAAGGTTTGCTTTCGATTTTAAGGATAAGAACCAAACGAAGAACTCTCTAAATCCTGAAACATCTCCTGAATTGTCTTAAAGATTGCATATATCAATTAATCTCTTATGGAGAAGTTAATACTATAATTTTTTAATTCTACAGAAAATAATTTTAAGCTAAAGAGCTGATATTATCTATTTCATTTTTGTACCATATTTTAAGTATTCCTAGGTCTTTTACTATATAGTTATATCTTAGGATCTAATCAAAATGGCAAAAATGCCCCTTTGCGCACATGACTGCCAGATTTCAGCTCCATTCTGTTCAGAAAGGGACAAGTTAGTCCAGAAAGCAACCCTCCAGGATACTGTAAAGACCTACCCCTAACACGAACACGCCATTCTACCCACTCAGTAGATGCTTTCTTTTCTTTAAGAGTCTATTTTCCAAAAACCCCCTGATTCATTGCCTGCCCAGTGTACACTGTCTATACCCCACCCTCAGGGGTATAAATCTTGAAAGTGCTTTCGAGCCAAAGCAGACAGAGCCCCCGTAAAACTCACGGAATGCAAAGCGTGCTCCTTCTTTCAGTGCAAAGAAACTGCATTCAGATCCAGAAGCCCATCTTGATGTTTCTCCCAAACTCATTTAGCTGCATTACTTATTCTGAAATGATTGGGAGGTCTACCCACAGGCAGGTCACCCTGACGGCTTCACTGTGCTGGTGGGTTTTGGTGGAGATAGTTTAAATTATCTCAAAGTGTTCTGCCTAAATTCTACTGCTAAACTATTTCAGAATATTCAGATTCAGTATTGGACCATACTGGTAAAGTCTTAATTTCTTATCATCATCCTGAGATTGGTTCTTCAATGGAGTTGAAGAAAGGAAGCAAAATCGTAATAAATTTGCCTCTGGGAAAAAAAGATTGCCTGGAATGGACACTCAATGTATACACCACAACCATATACAATGAACTGTACCCCAATTACAGAAAAAGAAAAAAAAAAACTACTCCTAGGGCTTTAACCTTCATTTACACCAGCACTCCCAGTGGTTAGATTTATGAGCTGGGGGCAGGAGTGCACAACCATGAATTTCTTGGGGGTTCACTGCCAAGCTCCTTACACACTCCAGGCTTTCAAATGCTCCTTTCAACAAGCCAAGAGTCCAAGTCTAGTCTACTCCACAAAAGAAAAGAAAGAAGAAAACCCAAAACCAAAAGAGAAAAACTAGACAATAACAGACTCAATGGGAGGCTGTACCAACTCCTCCCAAAACAAATGGAAGCTAACTAGAGTCTTCTAAGAGCGCCCTGGACCAAACCAACATGGTGGGGGGGGGGAGGGTGGACATCAGAAATCCAGAATACAAAGTCCTTATAGATCCTAATGAGTCTGAGTTGTGGGAACACCCGTCTTTAGCTCTAAATTCTACTTTTCTAAAGTCCAGTGTTCAGTGAATACCATTCACCAGTAGATACTGAGCACCCCCGACACACAAAGCTGGGTTACCACTCAGTAACTATGTTAAAATAATAGAAAAGTTTAAATAGACAAGCCCTTCCAAACTCTTCCAGCTATTCATCCTATATGCATTTCAGAATAATCATGTCCTCTTCACTGCTTTCCAGCAGAGAATCAAATGCCCCAAGGTTATCAATTTAAACTTAGCTGTTCTTTTTCCTCTCTTTCTCTCTCGCTCTCTTTTCCTCTCTTAAATCATCACTCAAGAACTAGAAAGAGCATTTTCTAGACTTCCTACCACAGGCTTGGAAAAACCCACAAGGATATTGGGGAGCTGGAAACACAGAAGAGGAACCTCAAATTTCCTTTATATTTTGGACTGTCAGCAGCATTTAGGAAAAAACATCTCCTCTCATTTCTGCTTCACATGTTTTCCTTATTGGTTCATTTACACAGCGCTGCTCTGCGGACGGCAGTTAGTACATCGTTTTGTCATTTCTGCCTTTCCCCGCCATTAGTGCAGGCTGCTGAGACGACACCCCAGCTGCCTCCCCAAGTGGCCAGCAGCATCCGCACATCCCTTCCCTCCAAGCGGTCCCCCCGTTGACTAATGCTCACCAACACTCATACATCATTCCCAAATTGGTCCAAATGAATTAAACACAGCTCTGCTTAACATTACGAGATTTAAATGGATTTTCTCTCTACAGGTCTGCCCCATAATTGGGTTTATCCATCTTGTTGAAGTACAGTTTACACTTGCTAACATCACGCCAATTCAAGCTACATTTTCTGCTCCAGTGGCAGGAGCAAGGCAGATTTGTCATCGGATCATAACAGGTAATTCAAACAACAATTAGTTTGATGACGGCCCGTATGTCAATGTCTGCTCCCAGCAGCCCGACGCACACTCTCAGCTCTCTGTTCCTCAAGATGAATTGTCTTCACAATTCTTCAATTTCAATCATCAGCAATGCTTACTGAATCAACTTAAAAACTATTGACACAAGACCATCTTCCCTACAGGGTAGCCTCACCAAAGCCCTAGTCACCTAGTCACCTTCTTGCCCCACCAAGAACGGGCTACTACCACATACACATTCATTTTCAAGCCTTGAACAATTTCTGACTGTCAACCAAAGTTCTTTATTATTCTAGTGTCACACCGAAACCTCAAAATTCAGGGAGGCACAAGGTTTGGGAACAGAAAGGAACAAATTTGCTCGTGCAAGCTCATGTATCTACAAGAAGGAAAATGCTTGTTTAATTATTTTTTTTGGTAAGTCCCCAGCAAGAATCCATGACAACTGTCAAAGTCTGAGAAATGTTATAATCCAGTGGATAACACTACTTGTCATTAAAAATAGTAATAATAAGTTAACTAAACACCAAGCATCTTGAAAATTAGAAGACAATCACATACATATGAACCAGTCCAACCATGCTTACGCATTGTTTCAGCAATGCCACAGTCATTAAGACAGGGTCCAAATTCACGTGCTAAAGGAGAACTGATATCAAAACATGAGATACCTGGGAAAGAAAAACAAGTTCACAGAGGGATTGAAGGCCTATCTCAAATTATTTGGATAAGCACTAAAAAATATACATATTGGCCTCTCATGTTGTGAAACAGGTTGTTTTGAAAAAAAAAAATGCAAACTTACATACTCTGTTCCCTTTCTGCCCACAGTATACAGTATGTAAACACATTCACTCCCCTGCTGTACACCTACTGTGGCCCAGGCATTCCTGCACGGCACTCTGAGGAGACAGCGAGGAGTAAGACACAACCTCAGAAAAATGTTACAAGGACAAAGCAGGATTTTCAAGTGACATAAGAGAAATGTAAACAGCAACCAACAGGAGTCATATATCTTTGTTACCCAGCAAAGATAGTCCACGTTATCAAATTTATCATGTGTGATATTCTTGACAGGAAATAAAAACATACAATGCATGCCGGAATAAGGCAGATTCAAAATCTATAAATGAGTGCTTCACATAGTTCTCAGTTAAAAACAGCTGCTTGTATGTATCAGTCCATGTGCCACTGCCCTGCCCACCTCATCACAGGCCTGATGGTACTTCACCTCCCCACCACCTTCTGAAAACAAGCACTGTTAGTAACAGCATCATCCCCATTTTGCAGATTAGGAAATGGAGGTCTGGCAAAAACTGGATCTGAACCCAGGTTATCTGACTCCAGAAGCATGAGCTGAACACACATGTACCTGTCCCTTTAACATGCAAAGCTAATGCTCCCATAGCCTTAATGGCAGGGTGCTCACTCTACGCTGATAAACTGAGCTCCATGGTTCTCAACCAGGTGCAATCTGGGCCCCGGGGGACAATTGGCAAGATCTACAGACATTTTTGGCCATGCCATTTCTGTTGGGTGCTAGTGGCATGCAGAGAGTAGAGGCCAGGGCCAGTGCTAAGCAAACATCCTGGCATGCGCAGGACAGTCTCCGGTGCCACAAAGAATCATCCAGTGCACGCGCAGGACAGCCTCCTGTGCCACAAAGAATCATCCAGCCCAAAACGTCAAGAGTGTTGTGGTGGAGAAACCTGCACTAAGGCGTCATATCTCATCCAGCCCACAAAGACATGCCAATATCCGGCCTGGGCCTCAACCAGTGTAGAAGTTGGTGCAGCCAAGTGTCTTTCCGGCTGGCACCTCAAAACACTGTTTTGTGAAGATGGTTCAGAGAGTCCACAAATATTCAGTTCTCATGTTTCATTTAGTACCTTTGCCTACTTTTAGGCTTTACATACTTTTAAAGTCTCACTGTATTAGTCATTAAAATATTAACCTGCCAACCCCCCCCAAAGGTTTTGGCAGAACCTTCAGGAAGAATGGCCTTTCATTTCTGTTTAATAGAAGAGTATCCTGATATTCCAAGGGAAATGATTCCAAAAAAAAAAAAATTGCAGCCACTTATCAGTTTGACCAGGACATGATACCACGCAACCAAACCCAACTCCAGAAACAAATTAAGTGCTAAGCTTGATAAGCCTGCAAATGTCAACCATAACCCACTTAGAAATGTCTGTGCTTAGCTAAACGGCCCCATGATTTTCAGGGACTTTATAAAAAGCAAATACTATTATTAAGTGCAACTTATAAAATGAAGTTACTAGGAATTCCCTGGCAGTCCAATGGTTAGGACTCAAGGCTTTCACTACTGGAGCCCCGGGTTCAATCCCTGTTCAGGGAACTAAGATCCCACAAAGTGCTTGGGAGTTTGGGATTGACATGTACACACTGCTATATTCGAAAGAGAGAACCAACAAGGTCCTACTGTACAGCACCAGGAACTCCACTCAACGTTCTACAATAACCTGAATGGAAAAGGAATTTGAAAAGCATAGATACATGCACTTTGCTGTACACCTGAAACTAACACCACATTGTTCGTCAACTTTGCTCTAATATAAGATCGTAAATAAATAAAGGGCTGCAAAAATTTTTAAATAAAATGAAGTTACTAAGACAATGCAACCAGCTGACTGCCACAGACCAGACCTTTACACCTACTGGCTGTGGTCCACACATATATGGCTGATGAGAGTTGCTTCCATCCTTTCTGGGTGCTCTAGTCAAAAACAAACAGACCTTCTCTCTGTATCCTCATCAGCCCTCTTAGAGGCCATACAGGCTGAGCCCCAAATGCCTTAATATGGTGGAGAATGAACAGATACAAATATCTCAACTCATACAAATACAGTGATGCGATTAGAACAGATAGAAGTTAAAAACCAGAAAGTAGAAACTGACTGTTTTCTTTTATCTGGCCAACGTAATGCAACTGCTCTTGGCACAGACAAGAGGATAACTTCTCGTTGAAAGACAGATATTAAGCCGAGTTGGACCCCTGGATTCGTGTTCAGCCCTGTTTCCACCAAGCAGTGAGAGCTCAGACAAACCAATTCACCCCTTTGTGCCTCATTTTCCTTGTCTTTCAAAGTAGACTCTACCTTTACTCCCCTCCCAAGAGTGCTCTAGGACCCAAGACTGTTAGCCCCTCTTGAGAGTGTGTCAGAAATGCAGAATCCCAGGCCCCATCCCGGAACGACTGATTCCACATCGCCTTTTCACAGCAAGGGAAGTCTGAGCAGCACTTAAGACTGCCAGGCCCCTCAGCTTCAGGCTCTCATAGGCCCTCACACAGGAACAGCAGAGTCCCTCCTTCTCTCACTGGCACTGAATAACTCAAAGGACAATGACCATCACCAAGATTACCTGGTAGAGAAACGCTCTCAAAAGAGAAGACTCCCACCACTGAACGGACATCCTTTTAGAATTCTGAACCCAAACAGTCTCTTCTCCCCCAGGGAAAGGGTCAAGCTAAAATAAGCCAACAAACAAACAAGAGATTTTACAGTGTTGTTCTCATGTAACAACACGCATCAGGATCACCCAAAGAGTGGGCTGGGATACAGATTTCGGCATCCCCCTCCGCGGGGACATTGTCTTTAACGCTCCCCTGGGGACTGTGATGTGAAACCAGAGTTGGAAATGCTGCCCTTGCTCAGTGGGTCTCAAAGTGCTATCGTCCGAGAAGGGACATCAATCTTACCTGAAAATCTGCTAAAGCTGCAAATGTCAGGACCTACCTAGACCTACAGAACCTGAAACTCTGGCGGGACCACAGTCTGGGTCTCAACAAACCCAGCTGGCACTTCCCAGGTGATGCTTGCTCCAATACGTGAAACAGAGACCATTCGTGATGACTGAGGACCTCAAAGGGGTTGAAACCCAGGATTCTGTATTTTGGAGCAGCTCCCAGATGGGTCCTCTGTATGCAGCTCAGAGAGCCGGTTCGTCACCACCGCTTTAGGAGCCCCAGAGCCTACTGAGCATTACATTCTGAGCAGAGAGAAGTCGGCACGAGGCTGTGCAGTACAGGCTCTCTCCAGTCTGACTGCCCAGGTTTGAATCCTGATTCCCTGACTATCTATGGGCAAAACATCTCTGGTGTCTGAATCTACATTTCCTGATTCACAAAACGGGGATAATGGTGGTAAAGAGTAGCTACACCATTTGGGTTTCCTTCTGTGTCATTATGAAGAATCAATAAATAATTCGCATCCAGCACTTAACACCAGACCCAACGCGTCGGGAGAATTCAATAAGCAGAAGCTGCTATTACTATCAGCTGTTGCTACTGCCTCTCATCCCTAAGACCAAGCACGTCACTGCCCAAGCTGCTCTATCACAAACAAAGAAATGCCTCTTCATGAGCCATGCGAAAGTATCTGGTTCTCCTTGAATAATCAGGGGCGAAAAAAGGCCTCAAAAGCTCATCAGAACCCAAGGGCAGTCTAGTTTCTCACTCAAAATGAGAAAAAGTTACCCATCAAATACTTAGGCCAGCCGTCAGTTTTCACTTGGCAAGTGAAAATGATGAGCAGCAGATAAGTGATCAATTGACTGATTCAGAAGCCTCTGGGGCAGCAATTCCAAACCTTTGGTAAGCGAAACTCAGAACCCTGATTAAAAATGTAAATCTTCGGACCAAGTTGGGTGCTTATAAGTCAGTGTCCAAATCATCACTAGAATTGAAGCTCCCTGATGAACTCCCCGGGGGCCTGGCACACACATAATTCACAATAAATATTTCTGAATGAATGAACAAGCCTTCTGAGGTGTGGACTTCAATCAGACAATTAGGCTAAAATTCACCACTACAGCAAATGAATGAATCTTTTGAACGAGTTAAACCGGTAGCCAGAGGCTTTGTCAAATTACTCTAGTGAAATGGCATCTAAGTCTGTCTGTCTCTCTCTCTCCTTCACATACATAAACACACACAAACCGCACTCCTTGTGGAAAGTGGACATGAAGTCTCACAGCCAGTCTGGTGATAGGACTAAAGAACTGGACCAAGAGCTGAAACTGCTTCTCGGGGTTCTTCCTCTTAGCCCAGATTTGCTCCTCAGGGAAGACAGCAGATCCTCAAGAAACCTGAAAGGCCAGGAACCTTGTGGAGCGAGGGAGGGCCTCGGACACAAGAGACGACTGCTTGAAGCATGAACTGGGGAAAGGCTAAGCCCCCCGAACATCCCACCCAAACCCACTGGTACAATTCACTGGCCATTTTTATCACAAACACCAAGGATCCAGTGGTGGAGGAAAGAGAGGGACTCTGAGCCACAGCACCTCAGGACTCTTAACAATGTTAAGACTCAGTGTCAAGCTCACACTCAAGACTGAAGGACTAAAAGGGAACAAGGACACTCTCCAACTTGTATCCTTTTTCTCGCTGGCTCCACAAAGCACCCAGGCTCCGAAGGAGAGTCCCTGGGCCATACTGAATCATGGCAGAGGAGTTCTATGGCCAAGCAGAAGGGAATGGGCTGGTGGAACTCGGATGGAAGCCTGCAAGCCTGAGGATGAGAGGGAAAGCAACACCCACTGCGGAATTTCACCGCTCAGCTGTGTAAACAAACAAAACGGCCCATTTCTTCTGGGTCCTCTCCTAGTTGTCTTTGTACAGACACACACACACACAAACCACTTCACATCTGAAAAGAAAAACAACCAAGAAAGGTCTACACAGTTTGTTTTTGCTGCGTGTGGAGTTTTTTTTTCCTAAATCACATCTGACTTGGTGTTAAAACATCAACCTTTGGCCAAAATACTCTTAAAACAAAGGCTTAATTGGTTCTGAAGTCGCCCTTTTGAAAAACAAGGGAAGTGTCTTCTGTGGGTCTTGACCTTGATCCCAACACTGCTCGTGGGGTTGGAAAGAGTGTGGGAAGAGCTCTCTCTGGGGAGGCAGAGGAGATAGTGCCTGAACGGTTATCCATGTCAGCTGCAGGGTACGCCTGGAAGGCACTGGAAAGGTGGACCCCTGGGTCCACCTCTGCGCTCAGCCTGCACCTTCTCTTCCAGGTTAACAGAGATGGTGGGAGGAGTTCCCAGGAGCTGGGGCCCCTGGAGCTTGGGCCAACTGGCCTCTGACCCCACTTAGATCTTTTTACTGCTCCCCTTCCTATGGGTCACTCACATACCCAACCACCACTATGCTGGCGCATTTCAAATAGCATCACTCGAAATCCAGAGTTCAAGTCTCTTTTAGGGCAATGCAAGCGAAGCACATATTACTCTCCCAGTCTACTCCTGAGTCTGAACAACAGAAACTAACACATACAGTCCTCCGAAAGATGCAGGTGAGAAAGTAACTAGGACCTTATATTCGTAACAGCGGGACACAGGAACAAATATCCATTAGGAACTCAAATATCTTAAAGCACAGAAAGGACACATGCATCGTGGAATATTAAGTGACAATAAAAAAAAAAAAAGGCAAACTGTTCCTACAGGAAATAACAGGGATGAAACACACACATAATGCTCAGTAGAGCCAGACATGAGACTGTATTCTACACAATCCCATTTCTAAGACGCTAAAAAAACAGGCAAAACTAATCCATGGTGATAGATGAACTAATCCATAGCAAGAAGTTTTGTCAGCAGTGGGGGGAAACTGAATAAGCAAGACTGCAGGGGAGTTAGTAATACTCTTTTGCAGGGCCCAACAAAGTACAGCCTATGGATCGAGTCCAGCCACTGTTTTTATAAATAAAGCTTTATTGAGACCCAGCTTCACCTACACCTATTCCCTTAGGCATTGTTTTTGGCTGTTTTCACACACAATAGTAAGTTGAGACGCTGCCACAGAGATTGTCTGGCCTACAAAGCCTAAAATATTTACTGTCTGGCCCTTTATGGAAAAAGCATTCCACCCCATTCTACCTATTGAGCTGGGGGATGGTTTCATGGATGATCACAGAAGTAAGAATAAGAAATTCGTCCACCTCTCCACTAAAGATCTGTGCACTGTGCTGTACTTAAACTCTCTGCGTAAGTCCATAGAATTAAATATCTATGTCTTTTTTTTTTGAAGGCCTTTGAATTTGTATTTCAATTATATTTGTGTTAACCATTTAGGATGAATACAGCTTCTGTGCTGCTGTTGTCTTTTCAAATTGAGGAGCTAGGAGATTCTCAAGAGTGGGGAAGCTTCCAACACATCAATTGATATTATGTCCAAATCTCTTAGGAGAATATGACGCCTTTTTAGAATCACTCAGTTGTTGTTGTTTGGTCACTAAGTCACGTCCAACTCTTTGCGACCCCACAGACTGCGGCGTGCCAGGCTCCTCTGTCCTCCACTATCTCCAGGAGTTTGCTCAAATTCATGTCCATTGCACAGAATCACTCAGAAGCCATTCATATAAACGCTGCACTTGGCCAAGTCCTGAGATTACAGGAGGGACGGGAAGGGAAAGGAGCGGGAATCTCATGTGATACATGGTGTCATACTACTCGAGGTTATTTTAGGGTGTAGCTTAGGAGAGCAACCAGCTCAGCTCAGATTGAAATACGGCATGTATTAAGGCTAAACAGTCTTCTATTTCCAGAGAAAAAAATTCTGCCCCGACAAGCACGTTGCATGTAAGCCTTATGGAGAATGGGGGATAGGGAAGACATCCGCTCCGCTCTGCACCAAAGGAGGGCCATCCTCTCGTTCTACCGCAACGTCGCTACTGGGCTGCCATGTGCCTGGGGGACAATTTTATTGTGTCTGAGGTTTCCTCTTTCTTTCCCTTTGCTTCTTTTGTTTTGGTTTGCTATTTATCCTTTGATGATTAAACTACAATCACAGCTAGATGCCTCTTGGCTTCCCCTTGTCCTGGTCTAGCAGAGATTGGGGGAGAATGAATACGCAAAGGCATGGCAATGCTGGGTCTCTCATAAAATATGTCTCTGTTTGCCCACATGGGCATCAGGCCTCGGCAAACAGAAGCAGGGAAGAACAATACTACCTGTTCATGGAGGAATAGTAATGGTTTCAGTCCTCCAAACAATGAGCTCTGTAATTTACTCCATCTTCCTCCTGAGAACGCGCTTCACATGGCCCGCACCGTGCCAGGTGGTTTGGAGAAAGATGAACTGCCTGGTCTAACAAGGGACGCTTCAGCAACGGGTGTAAAGACACAACAGCTGCTCTGGTCTCGGCTGGTCTCCCAGTGACATGGCCCCAGCCAGCCTTTCCACACCAAGATAAGGGACATGATGCTATCCAACCTCGACAACTCCCACACCCCGGGCAGCAGGACTTCCCAGCACGCAACTGAGGTGTCTGAGATGCCGTAGGCCTCAGGACACTGTTCCTCATCCATTTACCATGGGTTAGGGTTTGGGTTTGTTCTCCATCCAAGCCCTGAGCCTGTACCCTTTTCTGGGAGCAAAATTCACTGTGCTGTTCATCAAAAGGAAGAAGGGTCCCCCAGGGAGACCAGCAAGAACAGCAGCCTTGGAAACCTCTGGGGGTGGAAGGCCACTATCAAAGAGCTGCACTTTCCCCTAAAATACACGGCACAGCTGCAGAAGGAATCAAAAATTTTTAAAGTAAGTTACTGTCACCTTGAAACGAGTACAAAATATTAGGGCCCCAACCAAATAACCGTGTCTGCTGAGTCCTACTTTCACTGACGGAATAATTCACAATGGACCTGGGGCCAAGGGCTACTAGAAAGTCTTCTCCAGGCAGTTGTAGATTTGAAACAGCACAGCTACAAAGATGCGATGTGGCTGTGGACCATATACGCACACACAAGTTATCTATCTGCACACGCAAGGGAAGAATGGAAATGCTATCACCAAGCGACACCAGCTTCCACGGAGAGACAACCCCAAAGCCAGACTTGAACACTCCCACGAGTTTCAAACACCTCCCCTCGAAGGGTTAACCCAGAAGCGGAAGGACTCAAGAAGTTTCAGCACCGTCAGTTACACCATGAGGTCCATCCATCCTGGCCAGGGCCAGGCAGACAGACGAAAATCGTGTTAGTCTGGTCTCCCTCCACTGCTGCACTCTGCTGGCATCAGTTCAGCTCTGAGTCTATATTAGTCCATGATTTGTTTAGCCTTTGGATTTAAGAGAATGGAAGTACTACGTGAGCAGGAAACAGGACACTCAGCAGAAGCTCCGTCGCCTTTCCCTCCCAGCACTTCCAGTGTCATATATCAACAAGTCCGAGAGAAATCAACATTTCAGAACAATCAGGTCAAAAGTGATATTCTTAGCACCACTTAACATGATTTTGAGCCACCGGAAACAACTCTCTGGCTTCCACACAGCCTCTTCTCCCATCTCATCCCCCTTAATTCTTCCCATTCACACTCTGTCACCTCATTTGACTCCCAATTTAAGACCCCTCCTGAAGCAAAAAACAGTAGCCAAACTGGCGTCCGTGTGCCCATCATGCCTGATCAAGATGCTCTTGACAAAAAAACATTGGTTTCTCCTGCTTTCTCTATCTTTAAATCATTTTAGCAGCTTTCCTTCTGCCCTTGTTTCTTCTTTGCTTCCCACCTCCCCCAAAAATTCAACCACCACCACCACCACCATCCCCACCATCATCATCACCACCACCACCCTCATTGTCACCTCGGTTGGGGAAAGGGTGGAGGATAACAGACACAAGAGACCTACATATTAACAATCAAACTTCAGGATCTCTTGCATGTCCTACCTGAATTGCAATCTGGTGTTCAATCGTTTTGTACGCAGAGTAATGTGTGCTCCCGGACTGAAAATGGAGCTGTAGAAAGAAACCAAATCAAAGCGTTCTGCTTATGTCACAAACTACAAGAAAACATCTTAAGCAGTTTATGAATAGCAGACAAACCTTCCTAGATTGAACTGCAGCCTTGGCATTCAATCAAGACCTGTGTATTTTTATTTGTTGCTATAAATAAGATGCTCATAATAATCTAAGGTTTAAAAAAAAAAAAAAGCACCTATTCAATAAGCAAAAGGGAGGGAGGTGGAGGGGGCCAGGAGTGAGGATCAATGACATGAAAAGGAAAGACGGATGCCCATTAAGACATAAAGGAAGCCAGTGTGCTGAGCAAGATGCTGCAGAAAAATTAACTGTGTGCTGCAAAAATCACCAGAATTGCGACACGTAGGCGAGAGGGAAAGACTGGGAGAGAGAGGATGTGAGAAGCCACAAGACTGCAAAGGTACAAGCCCCTCCCCCACAGCTCCCCCTGCCAGAGTTCGAATAACTGGGCTCTCACCCTCAAACACAATTCTATTTTGGGGAAAACAAATGTGGCAGGCAGAGAATTCAGGGGCCACCCAATGCCTTATACATTCTTTCACAATGACTAAGCTATCAGTCCCAGGACAGCTCAGGACAGCTCTTGCAACCCACTCGCACTCTAGGAATCCACACTTCCCCAAAGAGGGAGCCAACCAGTGCCCAAGAGCCACTGAAAGTTCTGAAGACCACCTATTCGGGAGCCCAAGAGTGAAGGTATGCCCTGGGTTCACCCAGACCCGGCCCCCACCCAGCAGAAGGCTAAAGTCTCTCCTGGGCCTTTCCCCTTGAAGACCTATAGATCTCTCAACAAAGAAGTGGGTAGCCCCAAATAAAAAGGAATACCAAGGTGGCTCTCCAAATTTTTCTTTTCCCCAATAATACTTGTTAATCTTGGGCTCTTACCAATTGGGAAAACAACACCATTTGCTGACTGATTTTATAAACAACACACAATCACCAAAAGGTCTCAACAATATCTGAAGATGCATTTTAACTGACCATAAACGAACAAATGATGAATCACACAGTCTTATGAAATTGCTGTCCATCCCCCTCACAGCAGCAGGCAGATCAGTTGCATTTCCAAACACAGACCTGTATTACTAGAGCAAACTACTGCTATTACGACCACTGTACTGTTACTATTACCAGAACCTTCCCGTAAAGCAAACCATTACCTAGCCTAAGTGAGTTTTAGACCCCATTATTTCCTATCTTGCTCGCTGTAAGAAAAATTATTCATTTTATATAGGTTTTTATTTGGGGGGTGGGGGCAGAATTCACATGAGAACTTCTGAACCAAGTCAAAAACTAAACACAACCCAGGAGCAATGAAAGTTTTAAAATAATCTAAATCCATACTGCTCATGGAATAAAGCAATACTGTTCCTAGTTGGGGATACAGTGGGTTCTGAGACCTTTATGTCTTTTCCAAATGAACAAGTAAAAAAACACTGCTTGTATAGATATATTAGGAGTCTGCCTGGTCTCAAATGTAATAGTAATCAAAGTTAAAAGGGAGCACAATAGAGGTGGGAGGGGAATATATATATATATATATACACACATATACATATTCCTTTACCTGTCAGTGCAGAGTAATGAATCACACTCCCCAAAACAACAAAAGATAAACGCTGAGCCACTGAGATAAGCCCCTCCCATGCACAGAGCTGCCCCCGCCACCGCACCCCAACACACACACTCAGGAGCTGTTCATCCAAAGTGAGGCCCTGCCGAAGGCAGATGAACTTGCCCCCTCAGCGCCCACCTCCCCCGTCCTTTTTGTGAAAACTGCCAGTCAGTAAGCGGAGATCGGACTAATTACTGTGACAATTGTGCATCGTGTTAAAACAACTTTTGTGCGCGGGACAGGTTCCTCTGCGAGTTTGGAATTCTTGGCTGAGAGCAGCTCTGGTCGAGCGGAGCGGGGGACTCTCCACTCAGGAGAGAAGGCAACACTGAAAGCTCGTCCCCCTTCTCAGCTGGTTTTATTCTTCCCTTTTCCAACTGCCTGATGCAGAGCTTAATGGAGACTTGTCCAGGCTTTTCTTCCCACAAACCCTGCGGAGCCCTGAGGCGATCTTGCACTCAGGGTAACCACAGAAATCTTCTATCATCAATTAAAACTGAATGAACACCTGATAACCAAGTAGACATCGTGGAAACAAAATTTCATAGATCACGGCCTTCTGAACAAATTAGTGAAACTGTGGCTAATCCAAATTCAATTTTCACTTGTCCAGTTCCACACTTAACCCTTGTGTTCAACACCAACCCAAACAACACAACTCCAAAGAGAAAGCTACTAATACAATTAAGACAGTAAAAATGCAGCTGCAAGATCCTTAAGAATCTGATTGTTGTTTGGTCTCTGAGTTGTATCCAACTCTTTGGGGACCCCATGGACTGTAGCCCGCCAGGCTCCTCTGTCCATGCGATTCTCCAGGCAAGAATATTGGAGCAGGTTGCCATTTCCTCCTTCAGGGGATCTTCCCCACTCAGGGATCGAATCCAGGTCTCCTGCACTTGCAGGCAGATTCTTTACCACTGAGTCACCAGGAAAGCCCTAAGAATCTGGCAGGACAAAGCTAATTTCACCATCACACACACCAATCTAACATCCCCAAGCAATGTAACTTCACTCCTCAGGTGTCCAGGCACACTGAATAATGTTGACCAGCTCCTATATCCATGCAGCACAAGCTCCAATCAGATCTTCACTCCTAACCAGAACCCACTGTGTTGGAGAGATTCTGAGCTAAACTTCCCCCAGCAACAGCGACGAAGACTTAAAATTTTCTCATTTCTCCGTTGCATTTCCACCCCCTCTTTTCCCAAATACTCTCTTCCAAAACACACTCTTTAAAAGGCTTTTTCCCTCCCTGTAAAACACAGGGATGCCTTGTTCATTATAGTGTAGCTTTTTAAGACGAAGATAAAATACAAGGACCCAGTAAAACTTGGCATTCTAAGATGGAACAATAATTTATTTATATCTCCGTATAAAGCTAGAAGAAAGACATGAGAAGGTTGGCCCTCTGTGCTTTTGTTTGTTTTTGGAAGACATGGGGAGGCTGAGAGATCTTAGATGGCGAATTAAGGCTTACCTGATTTAAGAACCAGGCTCCCCCATGCCTGGACTCTCGGGACCGCCCCTGCTCTGATCACCTGCAGCACTGTCCATCACTTCTGCATCCAGCAACTGTGGCTCTTATGCCCTGAGCCTGCAACATGCCCTAACGTGGTGCCTACCCACCACCCCTAGCCGCGATCCCAGCCACCTCAAGCAACACCAAATGAGAACTCCAAGGTACTTCTCACGTTGTGCCTTCCTGTGAAACAAAATACACCTTCCCTTCCTGTGTGTTTGTTCACAGTGGCCAAGCCCACCTACCATTCTAACACTCCCAGATGACCCAGCCATGTCTCCCCCAGAGAAAGAGCCATGGAGAGGCACAGTCTGGCACACGTTCTCCAGCAAAGCAAAACCCAGTATTTCACAATCCACCACCTGCCTTATCAAGAAATCCTATCTTGATTTCTCTTGTCTCATTTCTAAGTACTACTGGCCCTAACTTCGATGTTTCCAATACAAGACATCAGAGATACCCAGAGATGGGAGAAGAGCAATGCAGCTTTTTCAGCCACAGAGATCTCATCCTCAAAGGCAACTCAAAAAACTTTAAAACCTCCTTTGGGTTTTCCAATACTTAAGTGACCTTCCTGTAGGATGAAGTTTAATTTCGTATGCCTACTCACTCCACTAAACTGGGAAGAGGGGGAGCATTTGCTTATTTCCATTTTTATGAATCACCTAGCTTTCTATTAAAAAAAAGAAGAAGAAGAAATCCAGATTCATTTCCTTAAAAGTTCTGGTTTGGGGGAATTCTTGGTTCACCTTCCTCCCCGCTATAGCTACCACCAAGAGGCACTTGTAAGTTTAATTTACACGTCATTAGCATAAAAGACAAAATAGGGGCTAAGTATATCTAAGACCTTTTCTTAGGTCACTAGTCATTTTTCAGGACAGTGACAGCACCCCCAAGCCCTATGCTGGGAGCCTCTTACATTTAGTGGGAAATAAAATTCTGACCAGGCCTCTGGGTGTCTGTCTCCCTACCCCTTTAAAAAGTGCCAAGAGGGCTTCTAACTTCTACAGGGAAGGAAAAACCAGCACAGACTGGTAGGTATGGAGGCTTAAGCATTCCTGCAAAGATCCAGACACAGAACATCTGTACCCTCCTAAAACAACAACTTAACAAAGGCAACCCCTTTTCCCTTCCTGGCTTTCTCCAGAAATTGTGCTACAACAAAACGCACGCCTTTAGACACAGGAACAATCTCTCCTACTGTCTCGACGTTCCATCAAATGTCTATTTACCCTCATTAATTTTTTCTTTTCTTTTCCTCAACCTGAAACCATCAGCTATGAGTCAGAGAACGATCATTAACTTTTACAGCTTTCATACACATCCACCTACTCACATTGGGGGAAAGAAGTATTGACTTGCAACACTGCCTGAGACCAAAATTCTCTAAGAAAAAAAAAAAAGGTAGAGAAAATCACTTTGAGAAAGTTATATCTATAGGTCTATGGGGGGGCGGGTAGCTACATTTATTGGGTTTTTTTTTTTCCATATTGTGGTGCAGTCACTGCAAAAAGTTACAGTTGAACTTGGTTATGATGATGGGCATTTCTGGATTTGTTTTTTGAGGAAAAATTAAATGATTTTCTTTAAACATCAAACCATAATTACAGTTCTTAAACTGTTTGGGGGAGAGAAGAAGAAAGTGAAGCAAGTTTCCTGCTTTTGTCCAAAACACATTTCCAGCATATAAATACACGTGGGCTAAAGTGCTGAGACATGTTCCTAACACAGCATTTCTCATTAAAAGTTGCTACACTAACACTCTTAAAATAATGCCCCGTCATTACTCCACTTAGCAGTCACAGTACTGCAACTCATAACGAATTAATTTGCATTAATGTGGGTTTCATGTGCCTTCCCTGGGTATGCCATTGTGATTCAGGCTTAATAAAACTGACAGGACAATAACATAGTGCCTTTTATTTCACTTTCCCAAATAAACCAACCCACCCAAAGACCCACACAAATCCTCTCGATTTTTTAAAGCATTTTGCTAATATATTTAGTACATCATAATTGGCCCAGCACGCAAGAACCTAGTTATCTTCTCAGTAAATATTTATAGCATCACTCTTTCCCATTCATTCTGCATTTTCTTAGAGAATCTCACTGTAGCCTACATCTGCAATTCATTGACTTTACAATTTACCACATGTTGGGATGGGAGAGGTCTTAGCTCTATTTGAATCACTACACAAATATGCAAGTGATTTATCGGTTTCAAACTAAAGACTGCAAGAGAAGGACTCCACTTTTCCTGAACATTACTTCTTCTGGCAGACCATGAACAATTACAGTTCGTACTAATTAAGCTCTGTAAATGTGCTGTGCCTTACTAATGCCTACCAGGCCTCAAATTTATTTTCATGATGCCAAACTTTAGCAAGCAATTTTAACTCCTTCAGAGCTGATCCCATTAACAGCCATCCCTTTTCCCTGCAGAAGGAGTTGTATGGGGCTACTTCATGACCAAAAAAAAAAAAGAATAAAATATAAGAGACCAAATTACCAGCCCCAAATCAGATATGCCTAAGGAAGAAAACAGCCTATCCTAGGAAAACCGAAGAACACCAGGGCTGATAACCCGTTCAAAGATCCCACAGCCCCATCTTTGTAATGAGCTGTTAAGGGATTCATATCTGTCCCAGAGGGCTAGTAAGTTTCTGCATTCCATTGATTAGAAAATAAAACCGTTCAGCCTCGGTCTTTAAGTTTGGGTTGGATGGAGCAAAGGACCCAGCCAGAAATGAGAGAGCCATCAGCCCCCGCCCCTCTTTGCCACAGTTTCCCACACACCTCGGAATCCCACTCCCCCTTTGCCATGTGGTCACACACACACTAGGACAGCCCACTTCTTTTTTAAAAATAAATTACATCCGCAGGGTAACTGGCCATCTCTCTCACATCGGTGATCTTCACCACAGATGCCCCATCCTCACTCTTGCTCAGTGGTAAGTCACATGAAGTTATTATCTGCTGCATAGAGCTCTTTGGGTGAAAAGTAGATTGGAACCAGTTTTTACTGAGCACATCAATATGGTTGTTAATACCATCCCCCACCCCATCCCCAAGTCATGGTATTTTCACCTCTCATAAGAAACTTCTAACTCCTAATCTCAATGAAGCCATTTTTGTCAAGCCCAAATCTCTGCCGCGTCTTTTTATGCCTTTCTAACCTTTCTTAGCCAAGCATTTATTCTGCCTTCTCTGTTACTTTCCTATGTCTTCCACCAAGACACCACTGCACATTTCCCAAATGAATGGCCTTCCCATTCCCAAAGCAAACTTGGATTTTTTTTTCTCATCTATTAATTCTTTTAATTAATTCTCCTCACACCATGTCATTTTTCTTTTAACCCTCACGTTAACTATCGCACTATGCAATGCATGCGTTTTCCCTTCCAGCTCAGTGAAACATCATATAAATTGAAGGGCAGCCTCCCATATCAGGTTTCTTTAAGTATTCTGGGAAATAAACACAATATAGACAACAGGGTCTCAAAAAAAAAAAAAAGTCAAGAAAGAAAGGAAAAAGGGATAAACCAGAAGAAAAGGAAAAAAGATCCAAACACCTAGAGCAACTTTGCTTTTGAAAAACACTCGTGCAGAGCCCCCACTGAATTTCCATTCCTGAAAGTGCTCTTTATAAATGTGTATAACAATAGCCTGGAGGAAAAGTACAAGTCAGCTGCCAAAGGAGGAGGGGGTGTCTGTCTCGGTTGGCTCAGATTGTAGGGGTGGGGGTCAGAGGCAGGGGAGAGGGCAGCTTTGGTGATGGGCTGTCCCCACCAACCCCCCAATCTCATTGCTTATAATTAGTGAGAGAAATTTGAGCTACTGCCAGTGTCTGCGGACCTTGAATATTATAAGGCCAACGTGGCGTCAAATATCTTAACATCATAAGTGTTATGGGCTGTAAATAAAGCCTGTGGATTTATGACCCGGTGGTGCTTGCCAGCAAAGGACTAGGGCACATTTCTTTCAGCAGACCTGTCGAGGTGCGAGTTTGCCTTTGGTTGTAAAATTAACCATTTCCTTCACAAATGTGCTCAATTATAAGTCAGAGTTGAAGACTGACTTACACGGTTGCCAATATCCACTCCCAGAAGAAACTCAGACGCCCACATCACACACCCCTTTCAAAAAGAAAAGCCTCAAGAATTTGATTCACCCCCCTCCTTCTCCAAACTTCTGAAATGTGTCACCTAGAAACAGTTATAAATGCGGTTAAAGATATTATCTAATTCCACTCACCAAGACTAAAAAGCTTACACCTACTTCCTTGGAAAGTGCTTATTTATTTGGCAATGCTATGGTTTAAAAAAAAACAAAAAAGGAGTAAATCACTCCTTGCCTGAAGTCCCTTCCCCCAATATAATGTCATCTACTTCCTGTGTAGGAGAGTCTTTGCTAAATCCAGGTTGTCTCAGACTTAACTGCCAATAAACCAACTTCCACAGAACTTCCAGACAGCTGGGGAAAAGGTCCCCGGAGTTTTAGTCATGGTCCAGAAACACGCGTCCGCACAAAAATTTGCAGCTGTCCTGTCTCTGCAGTGCATTTTTAATGTGATTCGGGGGCCCCTGTTGTGAAACATCTGACAAAATGTAAAATCCTCTTAGATACCTTCCAGTTTACCCACTGAGCCTGTGTAAGACAAGTTGCACCAACATTTCTCCACCAAGAAGTCTGGGTGCTTTTCGTATGCACACAGGCACCTCGTGGCATGTGAGGAAACATTGAAAACCTGGAAAGGCTTCTACAGTAATCTTTAAAAGCACAGCCTCTGGTGCAACTATTAAAATGCTGGTTTTCTAAAGCAAATATTTTTTTAATGGCGTGCAGAACTGCAGTTATCCTGAACTGCTAACAGAACAGCATTCTTGATCTGCCAGCCCCCGGAAACCTTCCTGTAACTTTTCACAGCTTGCTAAGAAACAGAAAGCTGACCGGTTTCCAGCAGGGACTCTAAATGAAATCCATATCAGTAAAATTAAAATCAAGGTGGAAAACTCCCAGCCAGAATGGGGGATTGTTTTTCTCCAAATCTTTTCTCAATCAGATAGGGGTGCATCAGTGAAAGCTACTTTCCTTCAGCAGTCAAGTTTCCAAAAAAACTTCTTCCAGATAAACACTCTAGGCTCCCGAATGCCTCATAGTTTTGTTTCTGGGGTTTTCAGAAGGCTTTCATTTCAACAAACTGTGGAAGCGCTGGCATATTAAATTTATAATCATTAAAATATGACTTATTGGGTAAATGTTGAGCCCATAATCCAAACTGCAGACATTAAACCCCAACCTAGAAAGATTAGCACGGAATTAATACTGCTGCCTTGAGATTGAAATCTAAACATGTTTGCCATAAATATTTCTCAAGGAGATGAAAAACAATTAGCATAAATACCAAAGAAGGGCAAGAACACCTGTTCTTTTTCAGGGCGATAAGCATTTTATTGTTCTCTATTTAAAATGTAATGACCTGTGTAATTACAGTAATATTACATTGTTATGTAGGGGCTTGGAATGTCACACTTTGAAAAGTGTTGTCAAAACAATCAGGGGTGAAGGTGGGGGGTGGGGGGACAACGGGGAAGGACCACCATTAACCCTTCACACTCCAAGGTCTAAATCTTTTGTATTAGAAAGGATTATGTTGTTTGAGCGAGGAGAAAACATCCATTTTTCACCAGGCAGAAAGAGAAGTTGCTGCCCAGCTAAATAAAACCCCAATGAATAGGCCCCTCTTGGTTTCCTTTAAATGCTGGATTCCAAGTTCTAAAATGAATTCAAGATGCTGCTTATTTATTTGTTCAACCTAGTAGCAAACAGTTTCAGCTGAAAAGCAAATAACTTTGGATCAAAGAAGATGCAAAAGCTCTAATAACCAAATTCTTAATAAGAATTTCAAACCTAACTGGAATTTCGGCCACCAAATCCCATATCTCATTTGGCAAGAGGGAAAAAGAAATGTAAAACTAGTTTTTCCTATAAACTTTAATACGGAAACAGTATTCTTATCTTTAGTATATACAAATGTTACCACAATTCTAATATTTGCAGTTCTATCACCTCCCATCTGCTTAACCAGACCTCTCGCCTTAATGCTTTTTTGTATTAGAATCTTTTTAAAAGCCGTTCCTATTACTGTATCAAAGGCTAAATTAACATGATGTAGAAATCTTTGTCATTTTAAAATAAAATTACTACTATCAAGCTTTATGGCGTCTCCAGCAATTAAAGCATTATTCTTGAGATAATGTATTATTCATCATAAGCCCATTTAATGATACTCCTTAATTCTTTACGTTCTTAAATAGAAAAGCAGAAACCAGGAACCCAAAGAGCTTGCTTTTGAAAGGATGCAACTGCTTACAGGTACACTCATAAGTAACAGAAAATATAGCAAAAAAAAAAAAAAACACCACCACCAAGGAGGGTCGGGAAAAGAATAGAACCAATTTGTCTTTACACCTTGCCCTCAAAAAACACACTCTATGAAGCACTAAGAATTTCAGATGAGCATGAAAAGACCGCTATCTTGCCTATAGATTCCTTCGGCAGCTGTATCAAATCTGGAATTGCAAGCCGGCCTTCTGATTGAAGAGGTCAGGAGTGACACATAACAGCCTCTCAGCCTCATTTCCATGTCTCTGCTTACCGGCTTAAATAAATAACTTTAATTTTGGAGCACATCAGCTAACTCAGGTAACAGATAGGAGGGAGGAAGGGCCTCTGCAGCACAAAAGATGTCTGTTGGGTGTTTGACACGTAAATATTAAAACTGCCTCCTGAGTTCAGAAATGTCTTCTCAATCTGATGTCACAGCACCAGGCCACCCGCTATGTCCGCAATTAAAATCACAAGACGCCGAGTATTCCTACAATGCCCACAAAGGGGACGGGGTGGTTGGGAGCTTTCCTTTTCGCACCGGGAAATCATTTATTTGCCTTTAACAATTTCCCTTTTCTTAATTACAGCTCAACACAACTGCTGGAGTTTCGGGAGACAGTGGGGCAAGCCTGCCAGCGGCCACAGACAGGAGTTTGCAAGGAGCCCAGAAGGGCCAGCAAGCCCGCCACCAAAGCTCAGTATTCAGATGGCCTTTCAGATGGCAAAGTGGATTTTAAAGTAATATCAGAGAGACTTCCATCGTAGGGGGTGGGGAGGAGACGAAGAAATTCTCAGGGTTACTTTGGAATGTCGCTTGGTCGGCTTGGTCATTACACAAACTCTCCGGTTCAAGATGCCCACGAGCTCCCAGGAAAAACAACGTAGCCGGACTGTGTTTCGCCTCCAGCTGCAAACCCACAGACCGGCCCCTGCCTCCAGAAAGCGCAGGCCATGTAAGAGCAGGTCGGGCTGAAACGGTCTCCCAGCTTCCCAAGCCTGCAGAAGCCTGGGCGCAAGGGAGGGCGGGGGGGGGGAATAATTATTTCTTTCCTTGCCGTAAAAAATGACCGGTCTACCATGCCCTTGCCATTTTTTTTTTTTTTTTGCCGGGGCCCCCAAAAAACAAGTCAAACCTGATAGTTAATATTTTAATGCTTAAAAACACTTGTAGATCGGATCGACTCCTGTCCGGCAAGCCCTCGGCCATTAGGACCGAATCCACGGCTGCTGAACAGTGGGTGCACTATTTCAAATTGCCAGCTCGAGTTACCGAAAAAGAAAGACACAAAAGTAGTGTGTGTGTGTGTGTAAATAAGAGGTAGGGGGACTGAGCCAGAGAAGGTGCAAATTAACAATCGAGAAGCCGGGCACAAACGTTTACAGGTCGCGTCTAGAGATTCGGGATCCACGCTTGGGATAGGGGGAAGGGGTTCAGGGCGAGGGCAGGGGGCAGAGGTCGGTCGGGGAAGGGGGTGAGCCCTATTAACAAACGTCAGGGGTGGGCTCGGGGCGCACCCTCAGGGAAGCGCCCCCCAGGGCCTGGCACCCCGCTCCGCCCTGAGGCCCTCAAAGTTGGGTGGCCTGCGATCAGCAGCCACTCCCTAGAAGGACAGGCGCCCCGGGCCTCCCTCGGCCTCTCTACACCCTTGGGCCCCCGCACACCCTGGTCTCCGCCCCCCTAGGGCCCGCTGAGGGCCTTCGCTAAAGCTAGCGAGAGCAGATCTCGCTGTATAACCCCAAAGCACCAAATTCCCTAGAAATACATCAAGCCCATCCGGAGGACGCCATCCCGGCTGCACACAACTCAAGAACCGCGGCCACAGGGGCCTCTCCACCCCGCGCGGCCCAGGAGAGCCCGCAGCCAGCGCGCCACGCCGCCGAGCCAACCCACGGCGCCCAGGGCGCTCGCGGCCCTGCGGGGTGGCCCCCAGAAAAGGAAGCCCGGAGCCCCCCAAAGTTTGCAGTGGAACCCGTCTAGGAAGCGTGACCTTCCAAGGGGAAAAGGGCTGAAAGCCAGCCACCGACACTAGAAAGCTAAACAAATCAGCGGCCGAGAGAGAAAGCCGAGGCGCTTCTCCAGGGCCCCGGGCTCCGCGCGCCCGCTAGTTCTCAAGTCCAAACGCCCGGAGGGACAATCCGCTCTCTAACACCGCGCGTCGGGCGCAGCCCAGTCACTCCGTCCCCGGCCGCGGCAGCCAAGGGGTTAACCGGGGGAAGCCCAAGACGCCACAGAAGAGGGAAGGAAGAGAGAGGGAGAGGGAGAAAAGAAAGAGCCACACAGTCATCTTCCCAGGGTGAAGAAACAAACACCACCACCAAAGGGGGCGGGGGCAATCAGAGCGCAGGAGGAAAAAAAGAAAAAAGTTCTTCTGATTTTTTTTTTCCCCCTACCACCACCCTAGCAGAGCCCTGCTTGGAAAGCAAAGTCTCCCCAACATCACGAGGCAACAAACTGAAAGCAAGAACATGGCGAAGTGCAAACACATCCCAGTCCACAAAAGGCAGAAAAGTTTGGAGAGTTTCGGGCTGCTGGGCCACGAGCGGGGGAGGGGAGGCGGGGAGGGGAGGAGGAGATGTGTATAAGAGACAGCTTTACCACTGAGCTACCAGGAAAGCCC
>SJXQ01013027.1:241244-308192 GCA_006408695.1 Aepyceros melampus
GCGGGGGAGGAGGGGGGACGGAGGGAGGAGTGTGCAGGGGGAGAGGCCTGCGCTGAGTGTGTGCGAGCCCGGGAGTCTGGGCGAGGGAACGGGGACTCGCTCCGGGTGGGGGGCGGCTTCAGAAAAGACAATGCGGAGTAGGAGAGGAGGGGAAGGGGAGCGTGTCGATCGCGTCAGGAATCCGAGTCGAGGAAGGCGGAAGGAAAGCCCACTTGGGGGGCGGGGATGGGGAGAGGCCCAGAAGAAGTGCACTTTGGAAATATTAGAAATAAGTCTTAAGGAAGGAGAAAAGAAGGCGGTATTGGGGAAAGGGTAGGAGGTAGGGGTTTAGTGGTTAAGCCAGCAATGAAATCAACCACCCTTGGGCGGGATGTAACAGAAGTGGTCAAAAAGAGAGATCAACCCTCCACTCTCAGCTTGGGGAAGTGGAGGGCTGGGCAAAGTTCCTGGTCATCTGCAGTGAAAGAAACTATTAACCCACGAGGTCTTCCCTCCCCTTTTTTGTTTATTAATAGTGAATCATTTCGTTTAATCGTGTCTCTACTAGAATAAATATGCCAAGATGACTTTTTAACCAAAAATCAATCAAATACTGTAGTGTTTGTCAGGGTCATTAAAAATATCCTTAAGGCAGAAGACAAGATTCTTGATTCTTTTCAATGTAGAATGTTGTTGTTGTTGTTTTTTAACTGACCTTGGAGGTGGTAGGAAATAGCTAGGATTCAAAGTCCTTTCTGACTTTGGAGGTGAAAAGTTTGGGCGTTAACACTGCCAGGGAAAATAAAACTGAAAGTTCACCAACCCCAGGGATCAGTGGTACTGGAGTCTTTCTGGAAGGAGATCTGAAATGAAATCCCCCAAAGACTGACCAAATAATCAAGATGTAGATGGTTCTGGCAGGAAATTGCTAATCCAGCTGATGCTAGAAGACCTCAGGGAGGAGATGGAAAACCTGAGGTTTGAGGCAGGTATTTGTTGATTTTTAGGCTCTCTCCTGGGGAGCAAATTGATTTGCTACAAAATGGGGAAGAAAATTATGTTAAAGGGGGAAAGGCCTGGGTCCCAAAACACAGTGTTCCTAGAAAATGGAGCAACAACACTCATTTTCTTGAAAATATCCAGTGAGAGGTGAACTGGAATCTGCAATAGGAAAGGGGACAAAAAGAACCAGGAAAAAAAAAAAAAAGAAATCAATAGGGAATTAGCAAATTTTCTTTTAGGGACAGTTTTGGTCTAGAGTCTGAGATGTACTAAACTATTTCACCCATCCCTTAAAAACACATCTCACCTGCTTTTCAGCTGGCCCATCAGCACCTAAGCTTCCAAAAGAAAGCAAATTTACCATGTAATATTTAGAGAGTTTCGGTTTTCAGCAAAACTGTTTTATAGGCTAAGGTCTCAGAAAGAAGACTACTAAAAATAATGATACCAAGATTGACAAGGCCAATGAATTCCCCTGCACTGGAAAAAATTCATAACCACATTTGCACACTAAAGAGCAAGATGTGGGCAAAATAAAAATGTGGTGGAAGGGGGAGGCTATCTAGGAGAATCACAGTAACTCCCAACTTTAATATTAATCAGAAAATCACAAGTAGAGTGAGAAGGAGCCTGAAAAGAAGTAAAACAAATGTGTACATTTAATCAGACAGGATTGCATAGGATACAAAGCACAGAGCTAATTAGTCTCAGCAGGTAGGACTAACCTTCAGACTTCATAAATAAATAAGGCGGGCACAGTTTCTAAGAGGGTGAGTGGAGACAGAAAGGGGATTATTTTAAGACACCAAGTAAAAACATGAAGAATGAAATGCTTCACTGTTAAATCCATGTACAAATGGATTTAACAGTTTCCTTTTTTTAGGTCTTTTCACTTGGTTGCCTTTAGATTTACACATTTATCGAAGGCCATAGCTTTTCACACTTGCTAATTGTCACCTGTATACTTCGTGTGCCTGAGTCTGTCTGTGTACAGTGTAGACTTTCCTAAGGCCTGTTTCAAGGCCTTATTTACTTAAATGAGAACACATTTACAGTAACTCAATTTTATGGCAATTTCTCCTGTGCAATGGTTCTTTTATTCTACTCTAACCCTGATCTGAATTAAATTGGATACTGAGGTCTTCTATGTCCTTTATAGGACTTACCTGGATAATAAAAAGTCATAAATATACTGAACTGAAATTTTAAAGAATGTACTTAACTGTTTTTAATGTCCTGGCCTGCATTTGTATCATATGTAAATACTAAGGACTTTCTTTGGATGATTAGTAACCTCATCCATTTTTGCATATCCTTATGTTTCTCATTCAAAGGAAACTCTTAACATCTCTGATTTAATTATAAATTTAGAGCCATTCCATCATAGCACATTCACCGCATTTAATCGCGTTGCTTTGTGCCATAGAAAGACTTGAGACCAGGAAGATCTCAGAGCATCGGTTACCCCTGAGTCTCTGAAAGGACTTTAAGTAATCTGAGGGGATAGGGGAGAAATAGGGGAGGGTGTGAAATTAAAATCAGCAAAAAGCAAAGTAATACAATATTTAAAAGAACGGTCCAGTTGGCCTACAATGTAGATATGTCGTTTATAGATTTGCTGTGAAATTTTAAACAACCGCTGGCTGTATCCAGGTGTTGAGGCTAGATACTGATGACTGACTCGCAGTTTAAAGGACCCAGAGTTCTGCCCAAATAGCAGGGGTTCTAAACATGGGGAGGAAACCAGACCAGTTCTGACTTTAGCCTGAGCCAAGGAGTTTTGCATGTAAGAAGCTGGGACTTCTTCCCTCAGAGACCTTTCCTAGGGCCAGCCCAAGTCCTGAGCTGTAAGCAGACTGCCCTTCTGCCCTCGTTTCTTTCCCCTCCTCCCCATCCAGTGTCTTTTGGCTTCTTTACTTCTCTGTTTTCTTCTCCCCTTCAACCATCCCTCTATTAAATCTCTGTGGACCCGTGTTGCTATTAGTCTGCATTTTAACCTCAGAAATTAAATAGTTTACCTCTCCCCCGGGTACTTCCTTGTTCATCCCTATCGGAGAGTGTGAAAGGAAGTTTCAGTTTATATATATCATTTTTCAGGCATCAGTTTTCTGCTGGGGGTTGTTATGGAAGAGGGTTAAGTGTCCTCTGAAATACGGGACTGTGCTTGAAGGGATATGGCGGAAACACGCTGGCCATTGGCCTTGTTGCCTATGGCCCCTTTGTCCTGTCTCACTTGACCAGTGAAGTGGTTGGACTGGATATTTCCTTAGGTCCTTTCTAACATTCAGAAAGTCTATGATTTCATACTTTCAGCCTATACCCCCATTATGCTGAGAGGCTCACCTATATAGGCTCACCTATATAGGCTGAGAGGCTTGGCCTAACCCCCATTATGCTGAGAGGCTCAGCGTATACTCTCATTATGCTGAGAGGCTCAAACTATATTGGAAGTTTGGCTTTAGAATTTAGGAAAAACAATCTGATTAGATTCACCAGAAGCAGAGTACATGTCGCCGACCATACTCAGCTTCCCCAGTCAACTGGCCAGAGTCTAGTAATTAAACCTTAATGGTGTTGCGTACGTGTGTGTGTGTGAGTGCTGTGTGGGTTTTCTTTAAATATCAAGGTTCCAGGATGCATGATCTGTTACCCACTGTGTTGGGCTTATCTATGCAGGGAGCGTGCTGACTGAGGGAAGCCAAAAAAAGAATCTGAAAACATAAGGAAGCTATAAAATGGGGAAATGTTTAGAAGCCAAAGTCCTGATTCCACTGTGATATTTTCTGTTTGCTTTTTGTTCTGTGCGGTAATGGTTCCTTATTTGGATCTTGAGGAAAGCTACTCCTTTAGCCAACCTAGGAACACTAAAAATTGGACACCTGAGTGTTTGTAATTTTAGTGAGAGGAAGAGGCAGGCAAACAGGGCCCACTTCAGGCTTCCCTGGTGGCTCAGTGGTGAGGAGCCTGCCTGCCAAGGCAGGAGACACAAGTTCCATCCCTGGTCCGGGAAGGTCCTGCATGCCACAGAGCAGCTAAGCCCATGCACCACAACGATTGAGCCTGTGCTCTAGGACTCCCAGGAACCACAACTCCTGAAACCCAAGCATCCGAGAACACGTACTCGGCAACAAGAGAAGGCATCGCAGTAAGAAGCCCGATCACCGCAACTAGAGGGTAATCCCTACTCGTCGCAACTGGATAAGGGCCTGTGCAGCAGCAAAGACCCAGCACAGCCATAAATTAATTAATTAATTATTTAAAAACATTTTTTAAAAGGGCCCACTTCACAGGCAACCTTTTATTTCCACACCCCCACCCCCAATGATTCTATCAAGGACTCAGGCACACACCCTCTTCTTGAAACCCTGAGGAACACTGTTCTGTTTTCAGCTTGATCACCTTGCTCAGCTAATGACAGGTCTTAGGTAATAAAGTGACAATAATGCCTGATGATCCAAGGGTTAATGGGAAGATGTATGCATTTGTACAGGGTTTCATCACCTGCCTTCATAAGCTGATCACTGCTGCTATAGGCATTTGTGACAGGAGAATCCTTTCGGAAGGCATCAGTCCTCCATAAATATACCTTTCTTATTGACAAGATGTCTTTTAACCCTAATAGTAACGGAAGAAGGCCAATAAATGAAACATTTACTGCATTACTTGCCTTATTTTGGGGTGGTGTACTTTTCCTTTCTAGCCGTCTCTAGAAGATGTTTTCAGCCTAATTTGCTCCCTAGAAATTTCGCTTGCTACAGTTATACGTCTATGACGTTTTATTGCCTGGAGCCAAGTCTGCATAAGAACTTTCTTAAGATATACTTATCCTAATGCCAAGCTACAGGAACCGAGCTGCTTTATGCTGAATTATTTGTGCTACCCTGATATACAGGGCAGAGACTGCCTGATAGTCATTGCCATAGGGTAGGTCTAAATGTTTCTGAGAAGGGGAAAAAAGGCAAGAAAGAGGTGAAAAAAGTTTCATCTAGGTTGATGTGTAGAAGTCTTTAGAATTAATAATTGAGTGTGTATTTAACATATTAAAATGCCTGAGGTTTTCTTTCCTTTTCTTTCCTTTTTTTTTTAAAAAAAAAAAAAGCTTCAGTGACCCCATCCTTTTTCAGGGAACATCCTTGCCCACTCAAACCCACTGTTCTGTTCAGAGATGTCATGGATACCAAATCCCCTCCCCCAAAGACACAGGTACTTTAACTTGAGGCAAGGACTGTGTCCACCAGCACTGAACAATCTTGTAAGGTGGTTTACGTCTATTCAAGGGACAGAGCAGGTGAAATTTCAGGAGAGGACCATACCATTGTTCCCCTTGTAATGTATCTAGGTGTGGGCTAACACACCTGCTTCTGGCCAAAAGCATTGTGGGATGGAGGAGGATTCAAGGAGACACCCAGGACCAGGATGTGAAGATTCAGATCTGGGCCCCAGGAATCTAGAGCAAGTTTAAGCCCCAGCCTGTCCTTAAAAGAAAGTGAAAGTGTTAATCGCTCAGTCGTGTCCGACTCTGCAATCCCATGGACTGTAGCCTGCCAGGCTCCTCTGTCCATGGAATTTTCCAGACAAATACTGGAGTGGACTGCCATTCCCTTCTCCAGGGGACTTTCCCGACCCAGCGATCGAACCCAGGTCTCACACATTGCAGGCAGATTCTTTACCTCTGAGCCACCAGGGAAGCACAGAGGAAGGTCTAAATCTATGTTGATCATATCATTTGAGACTGGGTTAGAATCAGCTTTCCCCCTGCCTTGCAAAAATGCCAACTGCTTCTGCGCATTCCAGTGATATTTGTGGATTATATATCCTAATGAAACACTCATTTTGATAGGGAACAGGAAGAAGAATGAATGATGAGTTCCGGGTCCGGAGCGTGGATTGCATACAGACAACAGCCTGCAGCACAGAGACAAGGCACAAGGCTTCCAGCGAGTCATCGAGCAAACTCTGTCTGTTGGTGGCCCGAGGGCACACTGTAAATACCTAGCGCAGGAGAGAAAGCATTAATCGTTATTTCTTAAAGGTCCCAAGATACCAAGAGGGAGAGATTATAATGACCCCAAAACCCCATAAGAAGCACGGTTCCCCTCCCAGAAATGCTCTCGTGGAAACGTGGTCTTTCTCTAGGCCTGCATTCTTAGACACAGTGTCCCACACCGAGAGATGCTCCAGGTTCCAGATAGTCTGTATGCAGGACAAGCAAGCACATTCCTCCCTCCCATCCAGCAAAGGGCTCTGTTCACGTGAGTGCTAGTGTGTAAGGGCCTGTGAGACCCTCCTAATCCCACCAGGCTTTGCTGGCCACCCCCACCCCCCAGCAGCAAAAGCGATGACAATCTGGAAGCCAGATGAGGCATATCTGAGGGAAGGATCTGATACTGCTGTGTCTTTTCTTCTTTGAAGGAAACTCACATACCCCTCTTCACAAGAAGCATCTTTCAATGTGATCTGGCTGTTCATGTTATTTTATTGCTGGCTACAAAACAGCATGTACTATAGAGTTCTTTAAAAAAAAAAAAAAGTATAATTGTTCTTTAAAAATATTTGAAAGGATGTGCTCCAAAAGCTCCAAAATGTCAACAGCACTTTTTTCCCCCTAAGTGTTAAAATTGGGGGTAATTTTTAGTTATACTTTTATACCTTTCTATACTCTCTGGTATTGTTTGAGTTTGTTTGGTTGTAACAACTGAGCAAGGGTTATTTGCATCATTAGAAAGAGAGATAATGCTCTTCTTTCTATTTTAAGAAATAAATGCTTCAGACTTTCCTTCTCTTTTCCATTCCCATCCTTCCTTGCTCGAACTGGAAATATTTCAAGGTAGCTGTTGCTCACATTACATCTGATACATCTTTGTTGTGCAGAGCAGGCCTGTGTGCTGCTGGGCACTGAGCAGCATCCTTGATCTCTGCCCACGAGTTGACAGTGGAAACCCACTACCTGGTTGTGGAGGAAAAAAAAAAATCTCCAGAAATTGCCATATGTCCCCTTTTGCAGGTTGAAGGGGAAACAAAATCATCCCCACTGGGCAACCACTGATTTACTGTGAACCCCCTCTCTGAAAGGAATATGATAAACTCATTTTAGTAAGTCAGTTCTCAAACTGCTGACGGGGGATGCCATCCCCTCTTCCACCAGCTAATCAGGACCTGTATCAGAATGGCCTGGGGCGTGTCTTCAGACTGCACCACCTCCACTCCCTGGTGAGACCCTGTGCCTTGCATAAGGGGGCATCTTGGTCTCATCAGAGGTATTAAAATATGAATATGTGACCTAGGACAACTGCATAAACCATTCTTACATTATTTACTCATTATGAAATGGGGGCATAATATCTACATCTAAGTGGTGAGGATTCAGTGAAATAGCATATACAGTTACCTTGATCACAGAAGCTTTCAATTGGGCAGATTTCCTTTCTTGCCCGCCTTCTTCAGATGGAGATGGATTGCCAGGATTTAGGCAGTCCTGGCACCATGAGAGTTGTTCAGTCATTTGTGTACCACTCTTTGTGACCCCATGGACTACAGCACACCAGGCTTCCCTGTCCTTCACTATCTCCCAGAGTTTGCTCAGGTCGTTTCCATTGAATTGGTGATGCCATCCAACCATCTCATTTACTGTTGCCTCCTTCTCCTCCTGCCCTCAATCTTTCCTGGCATCAGGGTTATTTCCAATGAGTTGGCTCTTCATATCAGGTGGCCAAAGTATTGGAGCTTCAGCATCAGTCCTTCCAATGAATATTCAGGGTTGATTTCCTTTAGGATTGACTGGTTTGATCTCCTTGCTGTCCAAGGGACTCTCAAGAGTCTTCCCCAGCACAATTCAAAAGCATCAATTCTTCAGTGCTCAACCTTCTTTCCGGTCCAATTCTCACATCTACACATGACTACTGGAAAAACCATAGCTTTGACTAGATGGACCTTTGTCGGCAAAGTGATGTCTCTGCTTTTTAATATGCTGTCTAGGTTTGTCATAGCTTTTCTTCCAAGGAGCAAGCGTCTTTTAATTTCATGGCTGCAGTCACCATCCACAGTGATTTTGGAGCCCAAGAAAATAAAATCTGTCATTGTTTCACTTTTTCCCCATCTATTTGCCATGAAGTGATGGGACTAGATGCCATGATCTTAGGTTTTTGAATGCTGAGATTTAAGCCAGCTTTTTCATTCTCCTCTTTCACCCTCCATGGAAGGGCTCGGTACATTTTAGCTCTTATCACTGTTTTTCTGCCTCTCCTAGTTACTCTTTTTGAGAGTTGCTGCACTATAAAACGGAAAGATTCCTAAACTCAAAACAAACACATCTGGAATGGTGGCTTTCAAGCACCAAAGACAAGCCAAGCAGTTGTAGGAAACTCTTTAGAGTCTCTTTGTGGTGGTGCCCACCGAGAAGGGGGCAGCTCCACCACAAGACAGTTCCCAACCAACCTCTTTTCCCTGTCCCTCCAGGCAAGTCCCTCCAACCCATTTAGGGAGAGCAGCAGGACGATTTTGAAAGCCCTCAAGGCTTCATCTCAATCATCTAGTAATTTAATAATACACAGCCCTTTGCAAGTACTAATTAAACAAGAGTGAGCTCCCTGGTGAGGGAGGCCAGCCACCCTTCCAACCTGGGCCCCAGGAGAAGTGGTTTGCCTGGAGGTGAGAAAAAAGAAAAGAAGCAGCTAGGTAAAAAGGGAAGAGAAGAATTCCAGCTCTGAGGACTTCAGCGGTTCGGTCCAGTCAATGACCACCAGCCACTCCGGGTCAGAGCATCTCCGGTAGACAAGGGGCCCTCCTAGCTCTTCCACTTCTTAGGAGAGGGCGTCAGAGACCACTTTGCCCATCCGAAGCCAGGTTTAGTCTATCTCCAAAATGCACGCACACTTATGTGTTTTACAAATTCTCTCTAAACTTTCGATTTAAAATTCCCTGTCCAACAACCTAGAGGGGGAGGATGGAGTGGAAGGTGGGAGGGAGGTTCAGGAGGGAGGGGACGTAAGTATACCCATGGCTGATTCTTGTTGATATATGGCAGAAACCAGCAGAATATTATAAAACAATTATCCTCTAATTACAAATAAATAAATTTAATTTTAAAAATTTCCTGTCCAAAATAACCATAAGTAGGGAGGAATAAATCAGGAGTTTGGGATGAACACACACACTACTATGATGTATAAGATAGATCACCAGCAAGGACCTACTCTACAGCCCAGGAAAATCTCGTCAATATTCTGTGACAACCTGTGTGAGAAAAGAATCGAAAAAGAATGAATATATGTATATGTTTAACTGAATCACTTTGCTGTACACTGAAACTATCATGATATTGTAAATCAACTATACTCCAATAAAATTAAACATACAATTATTAAAATTCTAAAAAATCATAATTACAGTCTTCTATTGGTTGAGGTTTACATTTTAGAAGCTCTTTCCAATAGGCATGCAGTAGGGTGTGGTTCTAGAATGGTGGCCTTGAACCTGCCAGTGTCACTCACCAGCTGAGTTGCCTCCAACACAGTATTCACTTCCTTACGCTTTTGTTTCCTTTTGCATAAAAAAAAATTAGTAGAAGTAGCTCTTGTTAAAATTATTTCCATTTTACAGATGAAAAAAAACTGAGACTGGGAAACACTAGAGCCAATGGCTCGGATTGGAACCCAGAACTCTTGACTCTTCACAATTGCTCTGCCTTTCTTTTAAAACCATTAAAATTTTTTGTTGAGGTATAACATTCATATAGCAAAGTATAAAAGTCTTAAACATTCACCCTGATAAATGTTTGGATGTGGACACACCCTTGTAATTCCCATCTACATCAAGATAATAGATGCTTTTGAACTGTGGTGTTGGAGAAGACTCTGGAGAGTTCCTTGGACCGCAAAGAGATCCAACCAGTCCATGCTAAAGGAATCAGTCCTGAATATTCATTGGAAGGACTGATGCTGAAGCTGAAGCTCCAATCCTTTGGCCACCTGATGTGAAGAACTGACTCATTGGAAACGACCCTGATGCTGGGAAAGATCAAAGATGGGAGGAGAAGAGAACAACAGAGGCTGAGATGGTTGAATGGCATCACCGACTCCATAGATATGAGTTTGAGCAAGCTCCAGGAGTTGGTGATGGACAGGGAAGCCTGATGTGCTGTAGTCCATGGGGTCACAAAGAGTAGGACACAACTGAACAACTAAACTGAACTGATTACAATCTTTGTGTGCCATCCAAGTCAAGATCCCGACTCCGTAAAGTAGGACTACCAGATTTAGTAAATAAAAAATACTGCTTAGGACATACTTATAATAAAAAAAATTGGCTGCTAATCTGAAATTCAAATTTAACTAAGTGGCCTGTATTTTATCTCGCCATCCTACCACAAAAGCAACTATTGACCTGATTTCTATGACACTAGAGAAGTTCTGCCTATTCTTCTCAGAGAAGTGGACCCATATCTTATTGTACTCTTTTGATTCAGTGTTCTTTTGCTTAACATTACACCCAAGAGATTCAATGATGTTAGCAGTGGCTCATTTTCATTACTGTATAGTACCCACTGTATACAATGGAATATACATTTATAATACACAATGAGTACAAGTTTAGTCATTGTATATTATAAATATATACATATACAATGAATATGAGTTTATTTATCCACTCTACTCTAGATGAACCTTGCTTTTAGCTAAGACAAACAGAGCTACTATAAACTTTGTTCTTGTATATGCCTTTCTGTTATTTCCCTGGTGGCTCAGATGGTAAAAGCATCTGCTTACAATGCGGGAGACCTGGGTTCGATCCCTGGGTTGGGAAGATCCACTGGAGAAGGAAATGGCAACCCACTCCAGTACTCTCGCCTGGAAAATCCCATGGACAGAGGAGCCTGGCAGGCTACATTCCACGGGGTCGCAAAGAGTCGGACATGACTAAGCGACTTCACATCAAACATCATCATTCTGTTAGTATCTGCATGCATCTCCACTGGGTATATTACTAAATGTAAATTTCCTATGAGATCAGAGTATATATATGTTCAACATTAATAGATAAAACCAAATTTCTCCAAAACTATTGAACCAGTTTATTCCAGAATGTGCAAATAATTTCTGTTGCTTCACCTGCTACGTCAGTTTCCCCCATTTTATGATGAACATAAAGGGAAATTCACATTTTCCTGATGACTAATGCTGTTGAGCATCTTCACATGCTTATTGATTACTTAGATGTTCTCTTTAGGAAAGTGCCTGTTTAAGCCTTTTGCCCATTAAAAAAATGAGTTGTCTATCTTTTTCCAAATGATTTATAAGAATTCTTTACATGTTCTAGGTATAAATTCTTTGTCAGACATAGGTTTTGCAGATAGCTTCTCCCTCTCTGTGGCTTGCCTTTTCATGCTCATAATGGTATATTTTGATGAACAGAAGTTTTTAACCTTTATGGTTATTGCTTTTGTGTATGTTAAGAAATTTTGAATTACTCCAAGGTCACAGTAATAGTCTCCTGTGTTGCCTTTTAGAAATGTTTTCATTTATTTTTTAACATCTAGAGCTACTGGCCTTGTTTCTTTGTCTTGGTATGTATGACATATTTCTTTTCTCTCTCTTTCTTTTTTTGGGGGGGTCACACCCCACAGCTTGCAAGATTTTAATTTCCCAAGCAGGGATCGAACCCATGCTCTTGGCAGTGAAAACATAGAGTTTTAACCACTGGACTGTCAAAGAATTCCCTGTACATTTCTATTAAATTTTAAATTATTTCTCAACTTCATAATCCTACAGAATCTACATTAATGATTGCTAATATCACCATGAGATAGTTTTATTCACTCCAGTCATTATAAGCATCTTTCTATGTGCTGAGGAACTGTGCTAGATTCTAAGCATTTAAAACTTGAACTCAGCATGATTGTCATCTTCTCCTAGTTCACAATGTAGCATCTTGCTCCATGTGGTCTGCCTTTGTCCACGTATAGCCCACAGTGGAGACACCCACAGTGTCTCCACAAGTTCCTTTTAGGGGCAAAGTCCACTTAGATTTGCTTCTGTGGCTGGGATTTCCTGCCTGTCCTTTAGAGTCTGTGCAGGGAGCTGGTGAGCATGCTCACGAGAGTGCTCTTCCTTTGGGGCAGCTCTGATTGGAAGTTCAAAGACAGACACTGAAACCCGGATCGTTTGTCTGTTGCAGGTCCCTGTGCCAAGTAAGAGCCTACATTCCAGCCAAGTCAATGGTAGGAAAGATGGATTGTCCGGTCACTTGGAGTGGCTCAAAAAAGCCTGGGGCAGCTGACATGTTGATAACAGGACAAGTAATAAATTATGAACGATGTTTGTGGTACCTGATTATATCATAACTGTTTACTTTGCTGGACTCACTAGCTCTTCCCATCAGCCATCAGTTACATAGCTAACACCCAGCTAACACCAACTCCTGAGGCAGGAGAAGGTGGCGTGGAGCCATAAAGGAAAAGCCATCCTCAACCTCAGTTCCAGTGTCCTTCAGAGACTTAATGTTGGTCCAGAATGTAGACCTTAAAATAAGGCCTAGCCCACTACCCTTGTACCTTGGGCTCTTGAAGACTCTTCTACTTTATTCCAGTAATCATCCAGAATGCTCTCCTGGTTCCTGGTCCCTCCTGTTGGCCCAGGCAAGCCCCCTTTCTTGGGAAGCTTCAAATAATTTTGATTTCCCACTGGGCCCAGGACCCTCTTGGGACATTAGGGCTTATTATCTGGTTCGTCATGCCTTTGACTAATTAGAACACCCCACCTTCCCCAGGGAGCTCCAGCCTCCAATATTGACCTCCAACCACATGTACTATTATCCCACCCAAGCCCATCACAACTTCTGTGAGAGCTGGAGTCTAGACACTGTGGAAGAAGGAAATTTACTCCCTAATTTTCCTGGTAGTCTCCCTCCAGGGGAGAACCTGAGGTACTCAAATGATGCCGTCCTACCTAGGACTCCTTCCTACCTAATACTTCCTTAGCCAAAGGAACTGTCCCTCAGTGGCAAACTTCTTATCTTATTTAGATGGGGGATTCCAAGTGTGTAGGAGGGGTCAGAGCCACAGAATTGAAATGCAAATGCAGGGTCTTAATGTATTTTTTTTTAATTAATTTTTATTGGAGTATCGTTGATTTACAATGTTGTATTAGTTTCTGCTGTAGAGCAAAGAGAATCCGTTACACTTATACATACATCCACTCTTTTTTTTTTTTTTTTTAGGGACTTTCCTGTAGCTCAGATGGTAAAGAATCTGCCTGCAATGTAGAAGACCTGGATTTGATCCCTGGGTGGGGAAAGGAGAAGGGCATGGCAACCCATTCCAGTATTCTTGCCTGGAGAATCCCATGGACAGAGGAGGCTGGCAGGCTACAGTCTACCAGTCTACGGGGTCACAAAGAGTTGGATGCAACTGAGAGCCTAACACTAAATACTCTTTCTTAGGTTCTATTCCCATATAGGTCATTATAGAATATTGAGCAGAGTTTCCTTTGCTATACAGTAGGTTCTTATTAGTTATCTGTTTTACCTTAATGTGTTTTAAAGGAGTGAGGAAAGATTGAGAAATTTTCCTGAGAACACTTTAAACTTAAAAATTTATCAAGAATCTCTACAACATTGATATTTATTTCTGCCTTAATAATGAGGCAGAGTGGTAATCTTCTATGATAACCAAGTGAAAAGCAGAAAGGAAACTTTGCTGGACCTTGTAAGGAGAGAAGCCAAGGGGTGCTAGGCCAAAGGGTGTTCTTAGAGCAAGCAAAGCAGCCTGGATGAAGCCTAGATGAAGACCAGAGACAGGTGGGAGGCAGGCCTCCAGGACAGACTGACCACGACAGGTTCAATCCCTGTTGCAGGCCAAACACAAGAATTTAGAAGGAATTAGGGCTCGTGGGGGAAGAAGGCTGAGTTAATTGCATACTATGCTCCAAAGCTAGCAGGTCCCACTGGGAAATCTGCAGGGAAGACCTTCAGAGACAAGGGACTCAGGAGCACCAGCACCTAAGATCACAGCTCATTTTAATAGAAGGTGCTGGAACAAAAGCAGGTTGTTAGATTCTCTTTACTTGAGCCCAAGGGCTGAAGCTGAAGCTCCAGTATGTTGGCCATCTCATGCAAAGAGTTGACTCATTGGAAAAGACTCTGATGCTGGGAAGGATTGGGGGCAGGAGGAGAAGGGGACGACAGAGGATGAGATGGCTGGATGGCATCACTGACTTGATGGACGTGAGTCTGAGTGAGCTCTGGGAGTTAGTGATGGACAGGGAGGCCTGGCGTGCTTCGATTCACGGGGTCGCAAAGAGTCGGACACGACTGAGTGACTGAACTGAACTGAACTGAAGGGCCTCTCGCAAGTCCAAGTTGTATTTAACTCTGTTCTACTTAATTTCCACAAGATAGAGGAACACCTCCCACTGCAGACTCAAGCTTGCTTTCCCTGGAAGCAGCTGGAGGTGGCCTTTATGAAGGAAATCCTTCCCTGGTGGCTCAGACAGTAAAGAAAATGCCTTTAATGCAGGAGACACCGGAGGTTCAATCCCTAGGTTGGGAAGATCTCCTAGAGAAGGGAACGGCAATCCACTCCAGTATTTTTGCCTGGAGAATTAACAGGGACAGTGGTGGGCTATATATAGCCATGGGGTTGCCAAGAGTCAGACACAACTGAGGGACTAACACTTTTTCACTTTCCTCTCAGACATAGGGAGGACTCTGCAGAAAGAACCAAAGGCTGGAGATCTGTACCGGAGAGTAAGTAAGGGGGTAGAGTGCACACAGCCCCTTCATCTCTCTGAGGAAGCATACTACTACTGTTGTTATTGTCGTTACTATTATATAAGTCAATTCCATTGAGGAAAGGAAGGGAAAGCAGGTGAATGCTATTTCTGAGAAATAACTTTGCACGCTGGACTGAGAATGTTACCCCGGATTGATCCCAAAGGCTTTCTAGAGCAACTTGATATGAACATAATTCAGAGGATTATGAATTTTGAGGGAAAAAATTACATTTTATCTTTACTGAACTCTCACTGAAATTTAGCATTTTCTTTTATTTTAATTGTGGGCAGCAGACTATAGACTATTAGCAGTCACTGCGACCCTTTTAAAAAAATGGTTAACTTTATATTTAAACTTCCTTTAAAAAAAAAATAAAAAAGCTTTATCACTAAGCTTACCAGATCTTACTTCCCCAATCAGGGATTGAACCCAGGCCACAACAGTGAAAGCACTAAGTCCTAACCACTAAACTGCTAGGGAATTCCCTATTTAAATATCCTTAATTATTTCATGTGTTACAACCAGCATATATTCCTTGTGTAGTAGAAATAATTTATAATAAAGTATAATTAAAAAACAAAATCTATAATTCTCCAGCTAACAACTAGGCCCAAATGAATTACCCATGTTAGGTAAATAAACTTGCAGAATAGAGGAAAAGTTGAAGAGCCACCTAACCCAACCTTATGAAACTAATCTTAATTCCCAAACCAAAATTAGACAATGACAAGGCATAGAAATAAAACTTCAGATCAACAGGGTCTGATGATATGACTAAAACTCATATTCTCTATTTCTTGGCTTTGCTACTTGGTGTGGGCAACTGTGGCTTTAATGCTACTAGAAATCATACATATGCTCATGTCACTATATAATGGTTTGGACACTTTAAAATAGCATTTATACTCATCATTAATTATAAATTACACAGTTAGTAGACTTTCCTTAATAAAATAGCATGTACATAGTTATACCACAAATTTGTTTTTAAAAAATAGTTTAAGAAATTTCCATTACCGTTCCCCATAATGGCTGTACCAATTTACATTCTCACTAACAGTGTAGAGGGTTCCTTTTCTCTACACTCTCTCCAGAATTTTTTATTTGCAGACTTTTCATGGTGGCCATTCTGACTGGTGTGAGGTGATACCTCAGTGTAGTTCTGATTTGCATTCTCTAACAATTAGTGATGTTGAGCATCTTTTCATGTGCTTATTGGCCATCTGTATTCATCTTTGGAGAACTGTCTATTTAGGTCTTCTGTCCACTTTAAAAAATCTGCTTTCTTTTAATCAGCATCAGGTCAGTTCAGTTCAGTCGCTCAGTCGTGTCCGACTCTCTGCGACCCCATGAATTGCAGCACGCCAGGCCTCCCTGTCCATCACCAACTCCCGGAGTTCACTCAGACTCACGTCCATCAAGTCAGTGATGCCATCCAGCCATCTCATCCTCTGTCATCCCCTTCTCCTCCTGCCCCCAATCCTTCCCAGCATCAGAGTCTTTTCCAGCAAGTCAACTCTTCACATGAGGTGGCCAAAGAACTGGAGTTTCAGCTTTAGCATCATTCCTTCCAAAGAACACCCATTACCGTTCCCCATAATGGCTCTACCAATTTACATTCTCACTAACAGTGTAGAGGGCTCCTTTTCTCTACACTCTCTCCAGAGTTTTCTATTTGCAGACTTTTCATGATGGCCGTTTTGACTGGTGTGAGGTGATACCAGGGCTGATCTCTTTTAGAATGGACTGGTTGGATCTTCTTGCAGTCCAAGGGACTCTCAAGAGTCTTCTCCAACACCACAGTTCAAAAGCATCAATTCTTTGGCGCTCAGCTTTCTTCACAGTCCAATTCTCACACCCACACATGACCACAGGAAAAACCATAGCCTTGACTAGACGGACTTTCTTGGCAAAGTAATGTCTCTGCTTTTGAATATGCTATCTAGGTTGGTCATAACTTTCCTTCCAAGGAGTAAGCGTCTTTTAATTTCATGGCTGCAGTCACCATCTGCAGTGATTTTGGAGCCCAGAAAAATAAAGTCTTACAATATTTCCACTGTTTCCCCATCTATTTCCCATGAAGTGATAGGATCAGATGCCATGATCTTCGTTTTTTTAATGTTGAGCTTTAAGCCAACTTTTTCACTCTCCTCTTCCACTTTCATCAAGAGGCTCTTTAGTTCCTCTTCACTTTCTGCCATAAGGGTGGTGTCATCTGCATATTTGAGGTGATTGATATTTCTCCCACAATCTTGATTCCAGCTTGTGCTTCTTCCAGCCCAGCATTTCTCATGATGTACTCTGCATAGAAGTTAAATAAGCAGGGTGACAATATACAGCCTTGACATACTCCTTTTCCTATTTGCAACCAGTCTGTTGTTCCATGTCCAGTTCTAACTGTTGCTTCCTGACCTGCATATAGGTTTCTCAAGAGTCAGGTCAGGTGGTCTGGTATTCCCATCTCTTTCAGAATTTTCCACAGTTTATTGTGATCCACACAGTAAAAGGCTTTGGCATAGTCAAAAAAGCAGAAATAGATGTTTTTCTGGAACTCTCTTGCTTTTTCGATGATCCAGTGGATGTTGGCAATTTGATCTCTGTTTCCTCTGTCTTCTCTAAAATCAGCTTGAACATCTGGAAGTTCACGGTTCACGTATTGCTAAAGCCTGGCTTGGAGAATTTTGAGCATTTCTTTACTAGCATGTGAGATGAGTGCAATTGTGTGGTAGTTTGAGCATTCTTTGGCATTGCCTTTCTTAGGGATCGGAATGAAAACTGACCGTTTCCAGTCCTGTGGTCACTGCTGAGTTTTCCAAATTTGCTGGCATATTGAATTGGCCAAATTTGCCTGTTACTCCAGGTGTTTCTTGACTTCCTTCTTTTGCATTCCAGTCCCCTATAATGAAAAGGACATCTTTTTTGGGGTTAATCAGCATGATTATTTTGAAATTCATCTATACTCCTAAGCGTATCAATAGTTTGTTCATGGTATTTTTATTTTTCCTGAGTGGTATTATATGTGTGGAAAAACACCAATTGTTTATCCATTCACTGGCTGATGGACTTCTGTTTCCAGTTCCTGGTTATTAGAAGTAAAGCTGTGTTGAACATTAGTGTATAAGTCTCTGTGTGAACACAGACTTTCGTATCTCTTGGGTAATTACCCTGAGAACGAAATGGTATGCATTTAGATGCTTAAGAAACTGCCAAACTTTTTTCCAAAGTCATTGTCGCACTGACATTTCCACCAGGGGTGCAGGAAAGTTCCAGTTGCTCCACCTCCTCATCAGCAGTTGGTATGGTTATTCTTCTTCATTTTTAGACATTCTAGATATGAGATGAGATCTCACTGTGGTTTTAGTTTGCATATCCCTCACTGAGTAAATAAACTTTCCTTGTTCCTGAAGGGCTTCCTTTAACTTTTCCTGTAACATGCTGGTGATGAATTCTTTCAACATTTGTATGTCTAAGGAAAGGTCTTTATTTCCCTTTTGTTTCTGAAATATATTTTTGTTGAGAATAGAATTCTAAGTTACCAGCTTAGAATTAACTAGGCACTAAGTTACCAGTGGAGAATAATTTTGTTGTTGTTGTTGTTTAGTTTCAGTACTTTTAAAGATTTGGTTCCACTGTCTTCTGCCTTGTATTGTTCTCGACAAGAATTCTACTGTCATCTTGGTCTTTGTTTCTATTGCATAGAGTATCTTTTATCTCTGGCTGCTTTCAAAGTTTTCTTTGTATCACTGATTTTAATCAATTTTATTAAGATATGCCTTGGTAGTGTAATATTGTTCATATTTCTTGTGCTTGGAATTTGTTGCCCTACTTGGATCTTTGGGTTTGTATTTTTTAATCAAATTTGAAATGTTTTTGATCATATTTCTTCAAATATGCTATCCTTTGGGGATCCCAATTACATATTTTTTGGCTGTTTGAAGTCCCATAATGAATGATGCTTTGTCTCCTTTTTTGTAAAGATATTTTTTTCTCTGTGTGTTTTATTTTGGGTAGTTTCTATTACTATGTTGGCAAGTCCACTAATCATTCTTCTGCGGTGTGTAATCTGCTATTAATCCCATCCACTGTATTTTTCATCTTAGACATTATGGTTTTCATCTCCAGAATTTCTAATAGGGTCTTTAAAAATATCTATCTTTGATGTCCCTACTTAATACATTCAATCGTTCCTATAGTTTTTGAATATAACATTTTCTTGTTTTAATGTCCATGCCTACTAACTTTATCATTGATGTCATTTCTGAATCAGCTTTGATTAATTGGTCTGCATACTCATTATGAGCTGTCTTTTCCTGCTCCTTTGCATGCCTGGCAACTTCTTATCACAAGCTAGACACTGAATTTTAGTTTTTTTGGATGCTGGATTTTTTAGGGAGAGGGGACCATGTCACTTGTCTTGCAGGATCCTAGTTCCTTGACCAGGGATTGAACCTGGGCCCTTGGCAGTGACAGCATGGAGTCCTAACCACTGGACCTCCATGGAATTCCTGAGGTGCTGAATATTTTTAAACTCTTTTCTATTCTTATAAATATTCTTAATACTCTTCAGCTTTCTTCTGGGACACAATTAAGTTAGTTGAAATCAGTTTGATTTTCTTCTATCTTGTGTTTAAGCCTTGTTGGGTAAGACTAGAACACCATTTATTTTAGAGCTAAATTTTCTCAGCTACTGAGACAAAGGTCTTCTGAGTAGCTTACCTGGTGCCATGTGGATTATGAGGTTTTCTACCCTGGTTGATGAGAAGAACTACTCTTGATCCTGTGTGAACTCTAAGACTTGTTCCCACCAGCCCTTTCAGGTGGTTCTTTTCCGGGTCTTGGGTCCTTTTCTCTTCTGGGTCTTGTACAGTTTCCTCACAGGCACATGCTGATCAGCACTCAGCTGAAGGCTCAAGGAAGACTGCTCTGGGTCTCTAGTGTTCTCCCTTTGAGCCGCTTGCTCTTCTTTGAATTCTGCTTTGCACATCCCAGGCACTTTGGCTTCCCGTTCTCCCAGCTTCTTGTCCTCAACCCAAGGAGATCACCAGCTATGTCCTTGCACATAGTTTGGAAGCTCTCCAGGAAGTAAGCAGGGCAAGATTGCAAAGCTCACCTAGTTTGTTTCCTATTTCTCAAGGGTCACTGCCTTCTGTTACCTGATAGTCAATGTTTTGAAAACTATTGTTTCGTATACTTTGACATTTTAGTCATTTCAGGCAGGAAGGCAAATCTGATTCCTATTACATTCTTGGTCAGGAGTAGAAGTCTGCAATCAATCTGGTATCTTTTATTTAATACATTTTAAAAAATTAGGATTCTAAGGAGCTATCACTCAATGGCCAGAGGGGATGAGCATGCAAAGGAGGTTAAGAACTGCTACCCAGGACCTCAGATATGAGTTGACATGTTATGGATGGGGTGAGGCCTATACTGTTTTTAGGGCCCCAGAACCTGGAGTCCAAGCATGGATGAGACCCTGACATGGTGTTTGGAAGGCCTGGGTTTCCAGGTTTACCCCTGGAGTAGGTAGGATGAACCTGGCCGCCACTCTGCACCACGCATGCGTCCCACCACGCAGGCATGTGTTGGTGGTGTCCCTCTCGTTTCTTGCAGATTTGTAAATCTTCTGCCTGCTGTGGACAGATGTGTTCTAGAGTTTTAGTATCACAACAAAACTGGTTATTAAGTTTTTTTTCCCTTCATGTCCCTCCTGGAAACCTTTCCCATCTCCATAGCAGACTCTGTCTCATATTCCCCCCCTCCATAATTAGGGCTTAAGCTTCCTGAACCTGAATATCTTTGCCTGGTGAAGAATCTACATACACCCTAGCAAAGCATGTGTTGTTAATCCTGGTGCAGAGTCAGAACAGGTTGGAAGTCTCTCCTGCCTCTGACTGATAAAGAGCCGGAGGCTCCCACCTGGAGACTATTCATTAGTCCTGTATTTTGCCCAGTATTCCAGGTCTCCCATGATCCCCTTTGGAAGACAGGAATACCTAGGCTGCTCTGTGGAGACAAATGAAATGAACTCATTAGCATTTGTAAACAGGTCTAGGGGAGCGACACAGGAGGGACTCATTCTTTAGACATTAACACCGGACTTGGCCCCCAAAGTTGAGCTAAGCTGCTACTTGAGCATCAAGCTCAGAAGCATCTTTTTCTGAATCTTCTCTTGCATGGTTGATGTCCCAAGGATAACAAGGCCATCAGAAAATCACAGACCAGCAGAAAGGACTCCAAAATCCAGCTGTGGCTTCATGCGTTTTTTTCATTCAAATAAATTTATGAGCACCTACTGACACTACCCTTACGGCAGAAAGAGAAGAGGAACTAAAAACTCTCTTGATGAAAGTCAAAGAGGAGAGTGGAAAAGTTGGTTTAAAGCTCAACATTAAGAAAACGAAGATCATGGCAGACAGTCCCATCACTTCATGGGAAATAGACAGGGAAACAGTGGAAACAGTGTCAGACCTTATTTTTCTGGGCTCCAAAATCACTACAGATGGTGACTGCAGCCATGAAATTAAAAGACACTTACTCCTTGGAAGAAAAGTTATGACCAACCTAGATAACATATTCAAAAGCAGAGATATTACTTTGCCGAATAAGGTCCATCTAGTCAAGGCTATGGCTTTTCCAGTAGTCATGTATGGATGTGAGAGTTGGACTGTAAAGAAGGCTGAGTGCAGAAGAATTGATGCTTTTGAACTGTGGTGTTGGAGAAGACTCTTGAGAGTCCCTTGGACTGCAAGGAGATCCAACCAGTCCATTCTGAAGGAGATCAGCCCTGGGATTTCTTTGGAAGGAATGATGCTGAAGCTGAAGCTCCAGTACTTTGGCCACCTCATGCGAACAGTTGACTCATTGGAAAAGACTCTGATGCTGGGAGGGATTGAGGGCAGGAGGAGAAGGGGACGACCGAGGATGAGATGGCTGGATGCCGTCACTGACTCCATGGACGTGGGTCTGGGTGAACTCTGGGAGTTGGTGATGGACAGGGAGGCCTGGCGTGCTGTGTTGGAGAAGACTCTTGAGAGTCCCTTGGACTGCAAGGAGATCCAACCAGTCCATTCTGAAGGAGATCAGCCCTGGGATTTCTTTGGAAGGAATGATGCTGAAGCTGAAGCTCCAGTACTTTGGCCACCTCATGCGAACAGTTGACTCATTGGAAAAGACTCTGATGCTGGGAGGGATTGAGGGCAGGAGGAGAAGGGGACGACCGAGGATGAGATGGCTGGATGCCGTCACTGACTCCATGGACGTGGGTCTGGGTGAACTCTGGGAGTTGGTGATGGACAGGGAGGCCTGGCGTGCTGCGATTCCTGGGGTTGCAAAGAGTCGGACACGACTGAGCGACTGAACTGACTGACTGACTGACTGTATCCCAGTCCCTATACTAGGCTCTGAACATAGAGTGATGAGCAAAACCAAAAAGACTTCTGCAGTTCCTCTTTATGGGAGGCTGAATGAGAGACAGACATTGGCATGTGTCTGTCTGTCCCACAGACATCTACGTACATATGCGTGTACATGTGTCTCTCTATATATATATATACACGTTTATAGGTACACAGGTATATAATTGTACGCATGTATTTATACATACATATGGAAAATATGGCTTCCCTTGGGGTTCAGACAGTGAAGAATCTGCCTGCAATGCGGGAGACACAGGTTTGATCCCTGGGTTGGGAAGATTCCCTGGAGAACAAAACAGCAATCCACTCCAGAATTCTTGCCTGGAGAATACCATGGACAGAAGAGCCTGACAGGCTATACAGTCCTTGGGGTCACAAAGAGTGAGACACGACAGAGCGACTAACACTTCCACATTCATGTAAAATATAACTGTGATAAGAATTACAAAGCATTAGCCCTGTATTCTGCCTAGTACTCCAAGTCTCCTGTGATTCCCTTAGGAAGGCAGGAACCACCTAGGCTGCTCCGTGGAGACAAAGGGAATGAACTCATTAACATTTGTAAGCAGGTCTGGCGGAATATAACTGTAACAAGAATCAGAAATCCTAAACCAAGGGAGCTCAGGAAGGTTTCCCTGAAGAAATGCTGACTCTCCTGAGATAGGAGGGATGAGCTGGCCTTAACCAGGGGAGGAAGGTAAGGAATGTTTTAGGTAGGAGCAGCAGAATGTGCGAGGCCCTGTAGGCTGAAGGGAGGCAGATGTGTGTGTTGAGCGGTGTTTCCCCAGGATGCCTGCGCGCCTATGGGATGCCACACAGCTCTTACGACATGATCCTGACACTCGCCCATCATGTGGTGGGGTCTGTGTGTCCTCCTTTCAAGTCTCGGTGGGCCTCTGGCTACAGCAGGGTGATGCCATATGACGTCCAAGTCTAAATTTTCCACCTAGTCCTCTCGGGACCTAGGCTCCATGATGTGAGGCGGCCATGCAGCCGCATGAAAAGTTCCGACTGAAGACTCAGCTGGCAAAGGGCATTGTGCACGAGACGGGAATGAATGAATCTTTGGGTGGTTCCAGCTTTGGGCTTTGAGCTGCTGCAACTGTGCCAGAGATGAACGGTAGAGCAGAGATGAACTGCCCCCAAACACCCTGTCCAGATCGCATATTTGTGAGCAAAATAAATATTGTCATCATTTTAAACCACTAAGCATTGGGGAGCTGCTGTCTATAGATTCCAGGTCCGTGTCCAAGGAGGAAATGATGCCAGCAAAGTCAGGCTTCCTGTTCTTCGATATTTCTCTCCTATGGAGGTGGAGATAATTTCTCCCACTTATGGGCTCAGCATACTAATACCAGTCCTGGCCTAATGCAGGCTAGTTAAAGGATGGCTAAAAGTGAAGGTCACCCTAAAATCTCATCCCTTTGCCTTTTCAAGAGCTCCATTCTAATGGCTTGATGTTGACCCAATACCTCAATGACCCAATAGACTTAGATCTCTGCTCTTTCCTTTGCATCTCCCCTTCATTCTCTGTTCCCTATCACCTGATTGCCAAGAGAATGGCCTTCAATGCCCACCAAGAACACGGTCAAGCAGTGGGCCGTGAGCAGCATGGTGACGCTATGTACAGAGCAAAGGGTAGGATGGATAAACCACGGGGTGGACTGCGGAAGGCGCTTTAGTCGCCTACTCAGTGCCACTCTCTCCATCTTCCTGGCTAAGAGCAGCCTGACTTTGTTCACCTTACTCAGACATCACAGCCTTCCAGGAGGCTTGGACTCCCCACTACTGCTGCCTCCCTCCACCCCCCAACTGCTATCCTTTCCTGGGCTGCTCTGTTATCTCCCAAGCTTGCTCCCTGGCAGGAGTGAGTGCTGTGCTCTTCATTTAAACCATCCACGCTTAGTGGGTGTGTGCTCAGTTCCAGATACTTAGAATGCAAACACAGCATTCCACATCAAACAGGAAGTCTTACATTCGGTTTGTTAACAGAGACAACCAGGTAGAAGCATCTAGGTGGACACCGTGTCTCTTCAGAGGCATTTGACTCCACAGTTGTGCCATACTACAACAGCTATTCCCTAAAAAATGCATCAAGTGCCTTGGGATTCTTTTGTGGGTTTAAATTATATATATAATAGAGAGAGAAAGAGAGAGGCAGGGGCATTTCTCACTTCTGTTCCCAGTGTGGTTCACCAGACTTAGCTCTGAAAGCAAAACTCAGTCCACACTGAAGACTCAAAGGTGAAGCCCTTGTATTCAGGACAAGCTTTGCCTTCTTGGTTTTCATAGGTTAACTCAGTGTTTCCTCTTTTGCCCTTGTCTTTTCTTTTGTCCACATCACTCACTGCCTGTGCTGACCCCACTGGGATCTTGAGTTTTGGGGTCTTCGGGGCTGAGAACTAGCTGGTCTTTGGGTGGCCTCAAGATGCTGGCCGAAGAATCCTCAAGCTCATATTTCATTTATGCCTCCTTTCACCAGTGAGTAACTGAAATTAGAGAGCCTCTGGGATGAAGAAAGTCTAATCAAACTAGAGAGACCGTTTACACCACACCAAAAAACTCCCAGATAATCTGAGCTGTGTCAGATGCTTTAAGTAGAAAGGAGTATATTTAAAAGTCCCCAACCAGAGAAACAGAGAAAGAGGATAAACAGACACTGGCCCGGCTCTGTCACCTGCAAGCTGTATGCCTTCAAACAAGATTCTTAACATTCTTTTTTCAACCACACTGAGCAGCATGTGGGATCTTAGTTGCCTGGTCAGGGATGGAACCCACGCCTCTAGCATTGGAAGCATGGAGACTTAACCACTGGACCACCAGGTGGGTCCTAGTTCTTAACTTTTTTGACTCTCAGTTTCTGTATCTACAAAATGCAGATAATAATTGTATCTACCTCAGATGTGTGAGGACTCAGTGAGATCATATATATAAAGCCTATAGCATAGTACCTGCCACATGGGAACAGCTCAAGGGAGTTACTTACCATCATCATTTTTACTTCTTGGGTAAAGAATCTGCCCAGAGTTTAGGAGACCCGGATTTGATCCCTGGGTCAAGGAGATCCCCTGGAAAAGGGAATAGCAACCCACTCCAGTATTCTTGTCTGGAGAATCCCATGGGCAGAGGACCCTGGCGGGCTACAGTCCTGGGGTCTCAAAGAGTCGGACACGACTGAGTGACATTCACCTTCATCATCAAAACCATCATCATTGTTTTCAAATTCACGTAATATGTCATCTCAGCACCTTGAAGGTCTTACTTCCTAAACTTGAGAACAAAAGGGTTAACTCCCTGGAAGGCACCCTTCTAGTTCCTGGTAGAATTCAGTTCTGAGAGCTGGATCAAATGACCCCAGGGTTTTCCTTTCCAAGCCAGTGGTTAGGGGCTTTGACTGCCCCACCTGCCCCAAAAGGGGTGGGAACTCATTCAAGGAGGAGCCAGGTGGAACTGGATTTTCTCCCCCTGTTGCTTTAGCAGGTTTGTCTTATAGTCTTTGTTCTCCCGAACAAAGCAAGAGGAAACCTTCCCCAGTTTGTAAATACTGTGGCTACAAACCCAGGTTGTGGCAGTGTATAAGCAACCTTCATAGAGCATCCTCCCACGCCCCCTTGAACAAATGAATGAAATGGATGGCTGAAAGGATAAGCAGAATGAATGTGAGGCTCTTTTTAGTCCAGGTAATCATTTCATCTCCAAAGAGTCTACTCCAAGGACCCCCTTGCCTCTTTCTGCTCTCTTTCTTTTCCACCAGCCTTTCCTTGTTCCCTCCCAGGGTTGGGTAGGCACTTTCAAGAGTTCTGGCATCAGTGGTTATTTCTCCTAGGTCTGGAAAACAGATCTATCCAAAGCAAAAAATTGGATAGGCACCTGTAGGATTATGCCAGAGAAGTGGTGCTGCAGAGATCTCGAGTGACTAAAAATCAGCTGTTGTAGAGAGGACCATTTCATGCGTTACGCAGTCTCCAACAATCTCCTTATAAACTTGCGAAAATGTCAAGGAATGCCAGCTGAGGAGACAGCCTCCTTTTTTCAGACTGAAGCCTGAGATGGAAAATTGAAGGCAGATAATAGAGGGCTCTAAATATATCAATTAAATTTTAGACAATCTTTCCTCCTCATTTGAAGACTCACGTCTGGGGCCTGAGAGATTAGAATATTAGGAAAGGTCTTCACAGAATGCATCAAGCTGGCTTGTTCTACTGTTAGATATTTATTTGCCAGAAACAGAAAAAAAAAATGTCTCAGCAGGCAAGCACTCAAAGATAGTGGACATTGCTTTGATCTGAGAAATCTCTGGCTTATACTGCTTCCTGGATGCAGATAACATAATAGGCTTTGGGGAACACACTCATTTGAGCCCCCCAACCCCACCCTCAGTTGCTCTAGGCGTGAATTACACAATTCTGGATTGATATGTTAAAGTCTCTAGTGATCCCTGCCTGTTTTTTTTTTTTTTTCTTCTTCAATATCTGAAACATCATATTTAGGCTTAGGGTGAGATGAGAGTCCCTTGAGAGTCCCTTGGACTGCAAGAAGATTGATCAAACCAGTCAATCCTAAAGGAAATCAGTCCTGAATATTTATTGGAAGGATTCATGCTGAAGCTGAAGTCCCAATACTTGGGCCACCTGAGGCGAAGAATTGACTCACTGGAAAAGGCCCTGATGCTGGGAAAAACTGAAGGCAGGATAAGGGGATGACAGAGGATGAGATGGTTGGATGGCATCACCAACTCGATGGACATGCATTTGAGCAAGCTCTGGGAGTTGGTGATGGACAGGGAGGCCTGGTGTGCTGCAGTCCATGGGGTTGCGGAGAGTCAGACGTGACTGAGCGACTGAACTGAACTGAGGATGTAAGGAAATATCCTCCTGCTTTTCAATGAAAGCAACAACAACAGCAAAATTTTTTAGTGTGATGAGCATTTGGCCAGGAAAATCATTAGCTGGGTATCTTGAACTGCAGATCCTTCACATATAAAATAACTGCACTAATAGAACTTTGTATTTTTAGTTTCCAAAGTATTCTCATGCCCATTCCCTTATTTGGTTTTTAAGGTAAGGAGGGTAGGAATTATCATTCATTTTTTAATTATGAAACTTATTAGTGTTATGGATGGAAAAGAAAACAGAAGTCAAAAAGGCCAATGGGACTTCTCTATGGGAATTAGCAAAGGAGAAGCAGCAGAAGAGAAATGGGTGACTTCAGGGACTTCGCTGGTGGTCCAGTGGTTAAGACTCTGAGCTTCCACTGCAGGGGGCGCAGGTTCCATCCCTGGTCATAGAAGATCCCACATGCCACTCGGCCAAAAATAAATAAAAAATTAAAATAAAGAAATGAGTGTCTTCAGTCTCATGCTCTTAACCTGTACAGTTCTCTTCCGAGTGTGAAAGCAGAAATAGAATTCTATTTGTGGCAAAATAAAGGCGTACTAAAATGAACTTTTCACTTCTTACAAGGCAGTTGTAACTACAAACATTGTTAGCAAGCTTTGGTCCCCAGAAGTTCAGATTCCGTAAGGCTGGGGTGATGCCCAGGAATCTGCATGTTTGCTCAGCTCCCCCAGGTGGTTCTCAGGCAAGTATCTCAAATCACATTTGGAGCAGGTTAGATATTAGGCTTATTCTTTCTGGATTGGTTCAGGCCAGATTACGAATATTTAGTTTTTCCTTCTATCGCCAGAACAACATGGACACCTCTGACGCTCAAAGCTTACTCATTCCTGAGACTTTTCCAGCAGTTTGTAGGTAGTGACTTCCCCCAAGCTCTAGGCAAATCCAGACATTAGCCATGTTGCATTGTACTGTCGTCCAAGGAGGGAGGGAATGAGAGGCAAAGAGCCAGCCGGGAACATTTACAAACATACCCTTAAGAATTTCACCCTGAACAACTAAAATTTCAGGCTGGAGGTTGAAATATAGAGCCTTTTCACAAGCAAATGCCTGCCCTGAATTCTTCTGTACTAGCTACACTGGAAATTCAACTGCCAGATGGCTATTTTCAGCAAGCAATCGTGAACTCTAGAAAGTTTAAGCTGCTGTATGGTATGAGTTACTAATTTACTAGATCAATTACCAAAGGGTTATGGTGGTCAGTCAAGAGAAATATGACAGCTAAATTCCACTCTGACTCAAGCCAGACATTTTTACAGACATCATTTTTAAGAGCCTGAGAAATTCTGCAGCTCCACTCTCACTGACCCCTAAGTTGCTCACAATTACCCAGGAAGGATGGTTACTGACCATCAGCGGGCTGTTCCAAATCTGTTTAATAGTTACTTTAAATCATGGTTACTAAGTTCTCAGTTGTGGTTTTCATGTACTTAACCGTGGCAGCTACATGCATGAAAATAGGCAGCAATTCACAACCATGGCAAATATTAGAATCACCTATAGAGCTTTTAGAAAAAACCAGATGCTGGAGACCCACCCAGACACAGTGACTCAGAATCTCTGGGATGAAGCCTGGGTGTGTTTGTTTATTTGTCCTTACATTTTTTTTTTTTTAAAGCTTCCTAGGAAGTTTTCCCCCACCCCCACCTCCACCCTTAAGAACCTTGATATGTTTTTGTGCTTTTCATAGTAATAAAATCTGTTATTTGTGAAGGCCTCTCGTGTGTTGGGAGTTTTGCCTAAAACAGATCTAACCATCCAAACAATACTGTAGGCTAGGAATTATTATCTTGCTCTTATTAAAAATGAGGCAATCCAGGCCAAGCAGAGTTTAAGCAAATTGTCCTAAGACGCTGATGTCTGTTTGTCTCCAAATCCGTGTTCTTTCTACATGAAAATCCATCATGATTTAAGAGGATTTAGCAAGGCAAACTTCTTTGCCCACGAGAGTAACAGGTACCCATAGCTTTTGTTTTGGATTGTTTCATTTTCTGAAAAATGTCCCACTTCCCTTCCTCCTTCTTCTTATCCTTTAAGTCTTGGCTTGCACAGCATTTCCATAGTGGACTTTCTCTTAGTCCCTCTGGCCAGGATTCCCCATCCTGTGCTCGCAATAAGCTCTGCGTTGGACCTGACGCTGTATAGTAATTGTTTATTTCTTTGTTTATATCACTCACAAGACTGTATCCTCCCAGAGGGCAGATGTCTCCACTCACCACTATATCTCTAGGTCATCACCTAGCTGAATACCTAGCTCATACTCAGTGCTCAATAAATAGTTGTTGAATAAATGAGTGAATGGACAGATGGATGGACAAAGGGGTAGATGGATAGACAGATGGTGAATAGATGGATGGATGAATGGTTGGATGGTGGATGGATGGATGGATGGATGTGCAGATGAATAGATCAATGATTGACCATGGACAGAATTATTTGGCAATGGCAGCAAGGGAGCAAAAATGAGGACTGACTCATAGGTACAACTAACCAACCTTGGAATTCTTTGAATAGGAGAATCACTTCTTTTAAAATCTCTGGAATCCTGTTAGTAAAATGGGTGAAGACTCTGAGCAAACAATTTTTGGTATAAAAATAAATAAGACTTCTCATGTTCCCCAGGGAACATTTAGGCTACAAATGAACGAATGATTTAACTCAAATGCTGTTCTTGGTCAATAGTAACAACAATGCCACCTTGGTTTCTAGATGATCTTTCTTTTCCACCAAAGAGGTTAAATCACTCAGGAAAGGACAGAGTTTGTCACTTCCCATTTCAAAGAACTTCTTCAATGACCTAGTTATTCCAAGTGTCTGAAAAGAAAGGAGGAAGGGAGAATAAAGACCATCTGTATGGCAAAGTAGGAAGCTCCCTCACCCTATTGCTCCATAATGGATCACATAAAGAAAAAAGGTTTTGAAATAATGGCAGGTCTTCAAGAGTAACAAAGAGCATCTTAGAATGCAAAGCAAAAACAATAACAGCATAATAGAGCCAGGAAGACAGCATCAATGCAGAAGAAGGAACATAAAGAGCTCCGGATGTTGGAGAAGGAAGCTCCTTGCTCAAGGATTTGGGTAATCTGCATAAAAAAAAATCCTCCTCGTGATATTGCAGGCAGGTCTTCAAGCACAATAAGGTAGACTAAGAAGCAAAATTCGAAGCAGTGAGTGTACACACACACACACACACACACACACACACCTACCACAATACAATCTTCATTTCTCTTCCCCTCTTCTTTCTTAATATTGTATAGCAAGGAGTCTGATATAAGATTAAACCTACTTTGAACATTACAGTGAATGCCAGGCCCCCTCAAGCCAGAACCTTTTTTTCCTCATTATCACCTCATTAAGATGCCCTAAGGCCCTCACTTTTTATATTACGATATCAGGTGAGGAACAGATCCCGTATGCCTGCGATGAAGCATGACTGATATTTAAGACCAACAACTCAAGTGCATTTGATCGCTTTTGTGTTTATTCAGAATGGCACTTTTACGCGAGGCCATAAAGTGGTGAATTTCCTATAGAGCTGAGAGTGTGTGAGTTGGGGCAGGTGGTGTGTTGAAGGTTGGGCTAGCACAGGGCCGCTCCGAGACTTCTCTCCCAGTGTGGCCACCACGGCCAAACAAGAGACTCTGTACAACTTCCTTGTAAATTGCTGTGTTCAGGCTGCCAAACCCCAGAGCCACCTCTGAGAAATGGAGAGAAGGAAGTGATGTCAACGAGGAAAAGCAGATAGATAAAAGCAAATTTTCCTTGACAAATATGAATCATAGACCTTTTAACCAGCTAGTTCTGAGAAAGAGAAACCTTTGTTACTTGCATTTAACCTCTGAGATTCCGAACACCTAGGAGATAGGACTTTACATGGCAGTGGAAAGACTGTCACCCAACGTAGATACAGCGTTTACATGGTTTCTCCAATTTTGGCCATAACCTCATACTCAGCTGTCATTTTGGCCTTCGGAAGGGAGGACACACAGTCCTGGCTCCAAGTGAGTGTACAACCCAATCTCCATCTGGGGATGTGGGTTGTTGGTATGTAAATGCAGCCTCAACCTTCTATTCGACCAGGTTGCAGATCTGACCTTTTCTTTTCTAATTTTTATTGAAGAATAGTGGATTTATGATGTTGTGTTAATGTCTTCTGTACATCAGAGTGACTCAGTTATACCCATATATATTCTTTTTCTCATTCTTTTCCATTATGGTTTGTCACAGGATGCTGAATATAGTTCCCTGTGCTGTACAGCAGGACTTTGTTGTTTATCCATCCTGTATAACAGTTTGCCTCTGCTAATCCCAAACTCTCATTTCTACCCCTTCTCCCCCTTTGGCAACCACAAGTGTGTTCTCTATATCTGTGTGTCTCTTTTTTTTCGTAGGTATGTTGATTTGTATTATATTTTAGATTCCATATAGCATGTGTGTCACATGGCATTCGTCTTTCTTTCTCTGACTGACTTCACTTAGTGTGATAATCTCTAGGTCCATCCATTTCCCTTTTCTTTTTTTCCCCTTTTTAAAAAACAACTTTGTTGAAATATACAGTTCCCTCATTTCAAGTGTACAACTCAATGCTTTTGGGTGCCTTACATTCTTAATTTTTCAAATTGTTCCTTTAGTTTCTCATTAGAAATTTTAGTACTGCCACCGAGGAAGGAAAAAAAAAATGGAATATATAGAAGATAGTAGAAATACTGGACACAAAGAGAAAATGAGTCAGGGACAGAAAGAAATTGGACAAGATGCTTCCAAAGAAGAGGCCAACTACTTCTGGATTTCTCAGTCTTTACCTAGGACTCAGAATTCAATCAGAGAAGGCAATGGCAACCCACTCCAGTACTCTTGCCTGGAAACTCCCGTGGACAGAGGAGCCTGATGGGCTGCAGTCTATGGAGTCGCTAAGAGTCCGACACGGCTGAGCGACTTTACTTTCACTTCTTACTTTTGTGCATTGGAGAAGGCAATGGCAACCCGCTCCAGTGTTCTTGCCTGGAGACTCCCAGGGACGGGGGAGCCTGGTGGGCTGCCGTCTATGGGGTCGCACAGAGGTGGACGCGACTGAAACAACTTAGCGGCGGCAGAATTCACGATGGCGGCACATCCGCCAAGGGCAGGGGCAGGAGGGAACAGTGCAGCTGTGGAGGCTTATGCAGGAAGCCACCAGAGTGGGCATTGTGGGCTGGAACCAGAGAGGCAGAGGTCTCTTGGTTGCCGCAGGGAATCTCGAACCCTGCCCAGTTACTTCCCTGTGCCTCTCCCGAGCCCTCCCCTGCAGGAGAACCAGGCACACCAGACATCAAGTCACAGCTCGGTGGCTTGAACCAGGTGCCACTTTTCAACTCAGTCCTTTTCTTGATTCTCAAATTGCAGCATTTAATGAGGTAAAACATCAGTTACAGAGAACTTTTGTTTTTTAATGAGGATTCGGGGAAGTTTCTGGGTTAGTTGAGAAGTATGAAAGTATTTAACCTCCGTTCAGCGAGCTGCCCTTTATTAACATTTTCCCTTCTACTGTTGCTCGGAAAACTGCACTTTCTCAAACAAGCTCACCACTTGGTGTTTGGATCTGACTGGAGCCAGACGATGCATATCACCATTACAGCATGCAAATCAGCCCGCACCTGATTTAAGGACCAGAGGGCTCTTCCGGTAAATGCTATAGGGAAGGAGATGAGCAGGATACTGCTCTCTGAGTGAAAATGTGGCTTCTCAGCTGGCAGTGGACGCTGACAGCACCCCTCCCGTTTATGATGATCGCCCTGGCAGTTGCTTTCATGGAGACATACTCTTTGCGAAGGATGACCCAGAATGTCTTCCACAGATCCCACTGCAGCGTGGCTTTTTGACTTTTCACAAAGTCAACTCTCTGTTCTGCTCTCCTCCCGAGGGGACACGTGACATGATAAAATGGGTGAAATAAGCAGAAAGGAGCCCAAAGAGAACACTACCCTCTCTTTCACGTACCCTTCTTTGTAAGCTACTGAAGGACAGAAAGCACAAAAGTTCATTTCCTAAAATCATAGACTTTTAGAACTGGAAGTTCCCTGAGAGTCATCTGGAGTATGGGCTTCCCAGGTGGCACTAATGGTAAAGACACGGGTTTGCTCCCTGGGTCGGGAAGATCTCCTGGAGGAGGAAATGGCAACCCACTCCAGTATTCTTGCCTGGAGAATCCCATGGACGGAGGAGCCTGGTGGGCATTAAAACTGAAAGTCACCTGAGTGCCATCTGGAGGGCACACCTGCTATTCATGCCTCCCCAGAATCCCCGCTCCGTTCGTTTGCTTACAGCACCCTGACTTCCCTTTGGGAAATAACACTCTGGTACCCTCAGACCTTTGGATCTACCTTTGACTCCAAGGGCTGGACATATAATCAAGGTCTGGCCAATGGGCATATTCTAGAATCCCTCCAATCTAATGATTCATTTAGGATGCACAAGGGACTCACACTAGTTCAATGAGATTTCTTTTTTTTCCACTATTGGGATAAAGAAGTTCTATTTCTGATGGAATTATTGCCTGTAAGGATAGTTTCAGACTGGAGCTCCTGGAGTTACCAGAGTGTGCATGACTGAATATGAAACTGAAAGGAAAAAACAAAATCACAGGACTTTTGTTTGAACCCCTGGATCCAGCTTTACCCGAAACCAAATTAATCTCTGAACTTTTCAGTTATGTGAATTAATAAATCCAGATTTTGGCTTAAACCCTGTTTGAGTTGGTTGTTTTCATTTGCAACCAAAAGAGCCATGGCTAATACACCACCCAGTTCTTTCATTCTACAAACCTAAAATCAAGGAATGGATTACCCAAGTTTTCAGAGTCAGGGCAGAACTGGACTAGCATCTAAGCCCCCTGAGGGCCCGTCTAGGACTCTTTCTGAAAGCCTTTCACAGTTAATCCTACTGTTTGAGACAGCATCGCATAGTTATTCTAGACTTGTTGAAATGACAATAACATGAACTAACGATGTTTTATGAGACTTTGGTGGCGAGGACCTCTTATGATTGACAGGGACTGACGCCTGCATATCTGACTGTTCAATTTGCAGTAGTTATAATTCCCATACTATTCCAGAGTTTACAAGGGACTCAACCAAACGTGGCTCAAACATACCATCCCCCAGTCCTTCTCTTTTTTTACTGGGTGGAGACAGATTGTTAGGTGAACACCCTGATAAATGGGTCTGAGGTTCACTAACACATATCGATATGACTGTGCTGGCTGATAAAATATTGAAATATATCTGTCCTATTTAGCATACTGCCCTCAGCTGCCCCTGCCCTTCACCCAGGATCCCACTCTCCTAGACCTCCTGAATATCTTGTCATTTCAGGGTTAGTGCCTAGTTTATGGGAAGGGTGTCTTCAGAACCTTGATCCGCCACTGGCTCAGGGTCCATTCTGATGGATTGAGCCCAATAGATTGCTTCCTACTTGGATTTTAGCTTCATAGATAGACACAAGTATATACAGTCCTTTCTCAAGAGGAAAATGTGAGGTAGAAGTATAAAAACCTGGTTCTCCTCACTAAGGGCTGGGGACTCCTACAATAGTTTTTTTAATTTTTTGGATAACGTCTTCTCTGGCCCCCTAAAGATATTGGCTCATAGATTTACAGGGAAATGAGTACTGGACCAGGAAACAGTGCACTGGGGTTCTGATCCCAATCTCTGGGGACCTAACCCGACGACTTTTCTGTGCCTCGGGCATAAGGAATCTGAGGGCAAGGCCTGCCTAGTCTCCCTCCCTGGTGTGCTGTGAGGATTCTGACAAAAGGACCAATGGATGAGTCATCAATATCTTGATCTAAAGGGGCAATTTCAATTAACATCTACAGAGCACTTACCATGGGTGAACACTGATCGAAGTCCTTGACTTAGGTGTAGGAAATTCTCCAATTCTCACCTCTCTGAGGCAGACACTGCTATGATGACTACTTACAGATGGGGAAACTGAGGCAGGGAGAGGTTCAGTAACTGCAGGCTGGCCTCAGAGAGTTCAGGCTTAGTCAGGACACATCTCTTCATCCAGCACAGTAGGTGTAGTTTGGGCACTGGACTCAGACCTGGTGGCTTAGATGGTAAATAATCTGCCTGCAATGCGGGAGACCTGGGTTTGATCCCTGGGTCTGGAAAACCCCTGGAGAAGGGAATGGCTACCCTCTCCAGTATTCTTGCTGGAGAATCCCATGAACAGAGGAGCCTGGCAGGCTATAGTCCATGGGGTTAAAAAGGGTCAGACACAACTGAGCAATTAAGACACAACACACACTCACTCTTCCATGACAACCCTAAGTTGACACCTTGACACTGTTGTTTGTAAGCTTTGTACTCAGCTTCTCCTTCTGTAAAGTGAGACTATTGATTATGACTGTTGGGTACAGTAATTGTGAGGATTAATGGAAATAAGGTTAATCAACGAACTCGAGGATTGCTAGAGTTTGTACACACAAAAACCAGTATACCAGAGACTTCCCTGGTGGTCCAGTGGTTAAGACTCCCTACTTCTAATGCAGGGGGCACAGGTTTGATTAATGGTTGGGGAACTAAGACCCCACATGGCACACAGCCAAAAAGAAAAAACAAAAAGTCAGTATACCAGTTAAATTTGAATTTCAGATAAACAATGAATGGATTAAAAAAAAGCATAAGTATGTCCCAAACAATATTTGAGACATACTTATACTGAAAAATGACTCATTATTTATGTTCTGGATTTTACCAGGCAGCTACACAGGAAGTGCTTGGCACAGGATCAGGCCCGAAAGGGATGTGGAGATATGAAAGGCGTTCCTGTTGGGAACTGGGTTCTGCATGAAGGTTTGGAGGGGCCAGGGAGGGGAGACGGAAGGAGGATTGGGTTAGATACTCCAAAGGGACCAGGACTGGCCATAGACCCCAGTGGCCAAGGAGAAGTAGAATGTAGACAGGCTGGGGGAGAAACAAGAGCCCTCAGCCTTCGTCTTGTTGTATCCCTGGTGTCTGGTCTGTCCCCAGAGCCTCTGGACCTGCCCCAAGGGACTGGGCCAGGCCCACCTGGTGTCCCCACCAGCTCCCCTTAATCCTGCGGAGGCCAGTGCTGCCGCCACGTCAGTGGACAAGACCCAGGCCTTGGAGCACACGGGGGGCTCTCTGACTGCGTGTTCCAGGAGCCTCTGACCACAGTCAGATAGTACAGGAGAGAAGCAGGAAAAACAAAACCTTAGAACTAGCCCAAGCCCAGACTCAAGAAAATGAACAAGAGGGAAGGAAGAAAGATCAGAAGCAGAGGCCCACTGTCACACTGGGCGTAAGAGCCAGGCTACTGGAAAGGACAAAGAGGCCAGCGGAGCCGCACTAGTGACCGGGGCACGCCTGAGTGCCCCGCGGCTGTGCTGCCGTTCCTTCCGGGCCTCCCTTCCCGCTCCCTGCGGCTCGCCACGGGTCACACTAGCGCCCAGGACCTTCCTGGTGGGGACAGGCTCCCTGCCACTGTACGGCAGGTCCCCTTCACCACCTGTGCCCTTGGTTTCTCAGCTCGTTAAGTTGGGAAAACACCATAGGACCACTTACTCAGAAACTCACCGCTTCCCCTCCATTTTGCTAAATATTGTGATAGTATGGGCGTGTGAGACAGACAAGTTTGAGCTCTGGCTTTGGTGCTTAATTTGGTGCTTTGGGGCAAGTGTGTTACCCTCCCTCCACCTCTGTTAGAAAGGACCTACCTCCACCTCCCTTCTCATGAGGTCCTTGTAGGAACTGGCCAGCAACCTCAGGTTAGCTGCCTTCTGAGTCCCCTGGAGAGGGGCTGCCCCTCTAGAGCTAAGTGTGGTCTCAGCCCTGGCAGGTCTACACTTGGCAGAGGCTCTTAGGATGTACTGAGCACTCCCAGGGCACCACCAAGCTCCGGAGAAACAGATCCCATTGATGGTGTTGCATGCCCTGGAGGGCTTCACCATTTGGTGGGAAGGACAGACTATTAAACCATTAGAGAAAAATTCATGAGTACTTTCATATCATTAAGCTGCAGAGTGTGTGGTTCCAAAGGTAAAGGCCATGGCCCAGGACTCCCATGGAAGGGAAAAGGGTGTATGGACCAACTCGGTGCTGGGGCTCTGGGGCGTGGGCCAAGCCACTGACTGGATGACCTTAAAGACGACTGCTTGGCCAGTGGCCCAAGGAGAAATTCTCAGTCTATAAAGTAAGTTGTTTCTGCTTTGCTCTTTAGACCAGTCTTTCTTTGGAGACTCCAAGCAAAGCCACGTGCTCCTCCTAATCATTCTTTCTCATCGATCAGAGACATTCCACGTAATCATTCAGAGGTGACAGATCTCCCAGCCTCCCCACAATGGATCGGAAGAAAGTACAGAACTTTCTCTGCCCCCAGCCCTGAGCCCAGCTCTTGTGGGTGTCCCCACCCCAAGCCCAGTGCTTGCCTCATCTGTTTAGCTGTACTCTGAGGAGTGCTGAGAAGCAGCAGACACGGGTGTGTTGCCAGGCTCCTTCTAGTCCAGCCAGGGGAATAAAACCTGATTAGAGTTCATCTTGGTTTCCAGTTGATTATCAGGCTGGCCCTGTGTGGGGGTAAATTACCTCTTGTTGAGACTCGAGAGAACAGTCTCACAATCTCCAGATGTGTCTCTGATGATTTGAACAGCCCTGTATAGATGGCAACGCGGATTTGTTTGTATGCATTGTTTCCTGTGAGTCACTCAACAACCCAGTGAGAAAGGAAAGGAGATATTACTGGGATCCTCAGTTAGCAGACAGGAAACTGAGGCTGGAGGAGAAGAGTGACCTGGAAACCGAAATTTATCTCTGGAATATAAGTCATCATCAGGCCTGCTATGTAGCGCCTTGAAGGCAGGGCCTGTTTCTAGACAAATCTGTCCCCCTCATGTTCAGTTCAGTTTCAGTTCAGTTCAGTCGCTCAGTCATGTCCGACTCTTTGCGACCCCATGAATCGCAGCGTGCCAGGCCTCCCTGTCCATCACCAACTCCTGGAGTTCACTCAGACTCATGTCCATTGAGTCTGTGATGCCATCCAGCCATCTCATCCTTGGTCGTCCCCTTCTCCTCCTGTCCCCAATCCCTCCCAGCATCAGGGTCTTTTCCAATGAGTCAACTCTTCGCATGAGGTGGCCAAAGTACTGGAGCTTCAGCTTTAGCATCATTCCTTCCAAAGAAATCCCAGGGTTCATCTCCTTTACTTGCGTTTTATACAACGGTGCCCTGGTAAATATTTAACCACCAGCTCTCTAAGAAAAAGAAAATCCTGGATTTGCAGTATTTGCCAGTTGCTGAAGTGTAAGTACTCTTCACCACAGCCCATTTTGGGCTACCCATGGGATATCAACGACTTGCAAAATTCCTGAAGATTTAACCATTGTCCCTTACTAGACAGTACAATTGGCCTCAGCATACCACTGTTTTTACAGAGTACCTTCCATATAAAATGGAACTAAAAGATATTTGATGAATTCAGAGGTTGTAATGCTCCTTCATTCATTCAAATCCAAATACCCTCAGGGTAGATAAAGCCTGCCCCAGCTGACACTGATGGGATCTATAAGGTTTAGGATCTCCTGGATTTGTAATTTCCTGGATGTGTGTGTTCGACCCCATGGACTGTAGCCCACCAGGCTCCTCTGTCTGTGAGATTCTCTAGGCAAAAATATTGGAGTGGGTTGCCATTTCCTTCTCCAGGGGATCTTCCCGACCCAGGGATCGAACTCGGGTTTCCAGCATTGCAGGCAAACTCTTTACCATCTGAGCCACCAGAAAAGCCCTGGTTTCCTGGAGGACAAGTGATATTACTGGTTAGAGGCCTCTGATTCAGGCAGGGAAGGCAGATTTAGAGATAAAGGAAAGAAGGAATGTGAGCGAGAAGAGGAGAAAAGGATGGCAAGGACAGAAGCAAGAGAGGAAGAAAGAGGGAAGGGAGGGAGCAAAGGAAGACAGTAGATTCATAAGACAAGTGGCAAAGGAGTGGGACTCTCTTTGGTTTGAGCCTGGTAGGCTGCAGTCCATGGGGTTGCACAGAGTCGGACACGACTGAAGCGACTTAGCAGCAGCAGCAGCAGAGGCCCAGTCTGGTGCCGCATGCACAGCAGAAGCTCAGTAAACATTGCATCCCAGGTTCTGGTTCCCCCAGCTCCTCCCCACTTCCTCCCCCCAAGCTCAGCTACTCCACTGTCCCATCTCACCTCCCAATGAAATTCCAAGATCTTTGACAACAGACATTCTCTCATTCATTTCTGCATCCATGATAGACTGGACTCTGGTCTACGAGTGTCCAGATATTATTTATAATCCTCACTATAATTCTACTATGACACTCAAGGAGATCAAGTAAATTGTTCAACTTTTGCAGCCACCAAATGAAAGGCCAGGATTCAAACTCTCTCTGCTCTTTCATGCTGCTTCTGAAAGGATCGGAAATCTTTCTGACAAATGAATAGTGAATTCCTCTTCTCACCTGAGACCTCCATGTCCCTTCTTTTCTACAGTAGCCAGTTTTCATTTGTCACAGGGCCCCAGTGAGAGTTTCAGGACAAGTGTGTAACTGGATTCTCTAAACTTTAGAGTGTGTGCACTGGAAATGAACCCATGATGATGAGGAAACAGTGAGGCTTCATAAAATACCCACCTCAGTTCTGCAAAGCCTGCAGCAGACTTGCAGGGAGAAAGCTGAAGCTTGTGGCTTTTGCCATTGTAAGGATGAAAGTCGCTCAGTCATGTCTGACTCTTTGCGACCCCGTGGACTATACAGTCATGGAATTCTCCAGGCCAGAATACTGGAGTGGGTAGCCCGTCCCTTCTCCAGGGGATCTTCCCAACCCAGGTCTCCCGCATTGCAGGCAGTTTCTTTACCAGCTGAGCCACTAGGGAAGCCCAAGAATACTGGAGTGGGTAGCCCGTCCCTTCTCCAGGGGATCTTCCCAACCCAGGTCTCCCGCATTGCAGGCAGTTTCTTTACCAGCTGAGCCACTAGGGAAGCCCAAGAATACTGGAGTGGGTAGCCCGTCCCTTCTCCAGGGGATCTTCCCAACCCAGGTCTCCCGCATTGCAGGCAGTTTCTTTACCAGCTGAGCCACTAGGGAAGCCCAAGAATACTGGAGTGGGTAGCCTGTCCCTTCTCCAGGGGATCTTCCTGACCCAGGAATCGAACCACGGGCTCCTACCCAGATTCTTTACCAGCTGAGCTGCAGGAACCCTGTTGGTAAGGATGACCACACATTATTGCTTATTGACAACCCCATAAGGGGACTGTTGCCACCGCATTTAACACTAGGGAAAACGGGCCTTCTGGGGCTTAAATAAGCTGCTGTCGTAGTTTGGATCTCACTCTCCAAAGCAGATCCCAAGACAAGGACTTGGGGGCAGCTAGTTTATTTGGGATGTGATCCCAGGAAGCATTAGTGAAAAAGTGGGGAAGTAAAAGGTGTTACAGGCGTTGCTATGAACAACTGGGGTTTAATCCTGCTGGAGATTTTGTACCCAGTATCAACCCATCTCCCACAAAGGCACAAAGGAACTGAGATGTTTATCTATGAGCCATGGTCCCTCTTTCGGGGGATGCTTTCTCGGTGGGGTTAGAGGCAGAGCACTCTGGTTGTCTGGCTCCAGGGGTGGACAAGCTCCCTTGGTACCAGAGAAAGCCCTCCGATCACCAAGCAGAGAGAGAGAGCGCTTGAGTAGGGAGACGGTCAGCAGGGGGAGTGGATGGTGAACCAGGGCAGCGTGGGGCATGGTTGCCCAAGGTCAGAAGGCAAGCAGGGGTACAAGCTCAGGCCTGTTCCCAAGTGCTCACATCATTTTCCTTCTGCGCCACCAAACACGTAAAACCAGTCAAGGAGACAGGATCCACAGACCTCAGAGGTGGCCTGGCTGAGCTAGTGAGGAAAAGTGGAGCTCAAAGATGAGTCCCAGGCGGGTCTGACTTGGTGGATGGGGCTCAGCCACTGGCTGAGAAAGAGGATGCATTTCCCCAGGGCTACGACTGAAGTGACTTAGTAGTAGTAGTAGTACCGAAACTAGCTGCTGGCAGGTCTAACTTAGCTCTTCGGAGCACCTTCATTCTGGCCTCATTTGTTTCCTTTTACAAATTCAATCTCTTTATTTCATAGCCCAGATCTCTCTGTAAGAACAATGAAAGCAACACAAGAAGCAGGTTCACAAAAGCCCAACGGGAGGGGAATAAGCTAAGAATACAGGCCTTCCCAGGGCCACCCAAGTCTCTTTTGAAGCATGCAAAATATCCAAATCCAAAATACAATATCCAAGGATAACACAATATCCAAAACAAAACAAAATGAAACACACACACACACAACTCAACAAAAGTCAGGGATTCTATTTCTCAGGGCTTGCGATGGTGCTGGTCCCCTCTCAAAGGGTGCTGTTTGTTTAGGGGACAAGCGGGTGCTGTCCTCTGGCATTCACACCAGAAATAAAGCCCAGTCTTGGCCTAGGCCACTGGAGACGACCCTTAGCAGCACGAGAGTGGAAGGCAAGGAAGACTGGGCCAACCTTTCAACACTGAAAGGTTTTGTTTTGTTTCCATTTTTTTTTAAAGTAATTTCTTGTGGGCATAGCCAGAGGATGAAACTGACTAGACTCTTTCTTAAAAAAAAAAAAAAAGGGAAAAGTGAAATCTGAGGGAAGGCCAAGGGGCAGCTGTGGTGTATCCGGGGGCCTCCTTGGCTATTCCAGGAGGCCCGTCTCTCATCTGTCCTGCCAGGTTGGCACTTGGAGCTCTGGGCCTGGAGGGCCCATCTTAAAATCTGGACATGATCTCAGAGATCACCCTACCCTAGGGATCACTCCCCTTGTCTTGTTCAAATGAGCACAACATAGGCCCAAAGAGTCGGGCATTTCCCAAATTCTCAGAAGGAAAGGGACCAGTCAAGAAAACCACCTTGGGCCCCCAGATCCTGATTCCTACTGCCAAAGTGGTCTTTTTAGGAGAGCTGGATGAAGGCCTGTCTACATGGACCTGAAGATGTTATGACTGGCCCTAGACAGAGCCAGCCTGCAACACCTGCTCAGCTCTTTCCTAACTATGTGGTCCAGGGTGAATTGCTTTACCTCTGTGGGTCTATTTCCTCATTTGTAAACTAGAGATGCTAGTACCTACCTCACAGGATTGTTGTGATGGATTAAAAAAAAGACGACACTAGTGCAGAGGGTCTCAAACCTTGTGATCTCAGGACACTCTTACACTCTTACAAATTATTTAGATACCCAACGGACCTACCTTAGAGCAAAGGGAATAATACTCACTATTGTGTAATAACCTAAGGGAAAGGAATCTGAAAATATATATATATATACATATACACACACACAGTATATAAGGACTTCCCTGGTGATCCTGTTGTTAAGAATCTGCCTGCCAATGCAAAGGATATTGCAAAGTTGTGACCCCAGGTTCAGGAAGATTCCACAGGCCTTGGAGCAACTAAGCCCCTGAGCCACAGATACTCAGCCCACTCTCTAGAGTCAGCATGCCACAACAAGGGAAGCCATGGTAACGAGAAAAGACCAGGCAGTACAATTAGAGAAAGCCTACACACAGCAACGAAGACCCAGTGCAGCCAAAAAATCAGTAATAAATAACTAAAACTTAAAAGGAAGGCCTACAAAACCTAGAACTATGAAGATCCACAAGACCTTCTGGAACTAACACCCCCAAAAGATGTCCGTTTCATTCTAGGGGACTAGAATGCAAAAGTAGGAAGTCAAGAAACACCTGGAGAAACAGGCAAGTTTGGCCTTGGAGTACAAAATTAAGCAGGGCAAAGGCTAATAGATTTTTGCCAAGAGAATGTACTGGTCATGGCAAACATCCTCTTCCAACAACACAAGAGAACACCCTACACATGGACATCACCAGATGGTCAATACCGAAATCAGATTGATTATGTTTTTTGCAGCCAAAGATGGAGAAGCTTTATACAGTCAGCAAAAACAAGACCGGGAGCTGACTGTGGCTCAGATCATGAGCTCCTTATTGCCAAATTCAGACTTAAATTCAAGAAAGTAGGGAAAACCACTAGACCATTCAGGTATGACCTAAATCAAATCCCTATGATTATACAGTGGAAGTGAGAAATAGATTTAAGGGCCTAGATCTGATAGATAGAGTGCCTGAAGAACTATGGATAGAGGTTCGTGACATTGTTCAGGAGGCAGGGATCAAGTCCATCCCAAGAAAAAGAAATGCAGAAAGGCAAAATGGTTGTTTGAGGAGGCCTTACAAATAGCTGTGAAAAGAAGAGAAGCAAAAGGCAAAGGAGAAAAGGAAAGATACGTCCATTTGAATACAGAGTTCCAAAGAATAGCAAGGAGACATAAGAAAGCCTTCCTCAGTGATCAGTGCAAAGAAATAGAGGAAAATAATAGAATGGGGAAGACTAGAGATCTCTTCAAGAAAATTAGAGATACCAAAGGAACATTTCAGGCAAAGATGGGCTCAATAAAGGACAGAAATGGCATAGACCTTACAGAAGCAGAAGATATGAAAAAGAAGTGGCAAGAAAACACAGAAGAACTGTACAAAAGAGAGCTTCATGATCCAGATAATCATGATGGTGTGATCACTCACCTAGAGCCAGACATCCTGGAAAGTGAAGTCAAGTGGGCCTGAAGAGCATCACTATGAACAAAGCTAATGGAGGTGATGGAATTCCATTTGAGCTATTTCAAATCCTGGAAGATGATGTTGTGAAAGTGTGCATTCAATATGCCAGCAAATTTGGAAAACTCAGCAGTGGCCACAGAACTAGAAAAGGTCAGTTTTCATTCCAACCCCTAAGAAAGGCAATGCCAAAGAATGCTCAAAGTACCGAACAATTGCACTCATCTCACATGCTAGTAAAGTAATGCTCAAAATTCTCCAAGCCAGACTTCAACAGTACATGAACCATGAACTTCCAGGTATTCAAGCTAGATTTAGAAAAGGCAGAGGAACCAGAGATCTAATTGTCAGCATCTGCTGGATCATCAAAAAAGCAAGAGAATTCCAGAAAAACATCTACTTCTGCTTTATTGACTATGCCAAAGCCTTGGACAGTGTGGATCACAACAATCTATGGAAAATTCTTCAAGAGATGGGAATGCCAGACTACCTGACCTGCCTCTTGAGAAATCTGTATGCAGATCAGGAAGCAACAGTTAGAACTAGACATGGAATAACAAACTGGTTCCAAATCGGGAAAGGACTACGTCAAGGCTGAATATTGTCCCCCTGCTTATTTAACTTATAAGCAGAGTACATCATGGGAAATGCCAGGCTAGATGAAGCACAAGCTGGAATCAAGATTGCCGGGAGAAATATCAATAACCTCAGATATGCAGATGACACCACCCTTATGGCAGAAAGTGAAGAGGAACTAAAGAGCCTCTTAATGAAAGTGAAAGAGGAGAGTGAAAAAGTTGGCTTCAAACTCAACTCTCATAAAACGAAGATCATGGCATCTGGGCCCATCACTTCATGGCAAATAGATGGGAAGCACTGGAAACTGTGACAGACTTTATTTTGGGGGGCTCCAAAATCACTGCAGGTGGTGACTGCAGCCATGAAATTAAAAGACACTTGCTCTTTGGAAGAAAAGTTATGACCAACCTAAACAGCATATTAAAAAGCAGAGACATTACTTTGCCAACCATGGTCATCAAGTGAAAGCTATGGTTTTTCCAGCTGTCATGTATGGATGTGTGAGTTGGACTATAAAGAAAGCTAAGCACTGAAGAGTTGATGTTTTTAAATTGTAGTATTGGAGAAGACTCTTGAGAGTCCCTTGGATTGCAAGGAGAGCCAACCAGTCCATCCTAAAGGAAATCAGTCCTGAATATTCTTTGGAAGGACTGATGCTGAAGCTGAAACTCCAATACTTTGGCCACCTGATGTGAAGAACTGACTCATTTGAAAAGACCCTGATGCTGGGAAAGATTGAAGGCGGGAGGAGAAGGGGACAGCAGAGGATGAGATAGCTGGATGGCATCACTGGCTCAATGGACCTGAGTTTGAGTGAACTCTGGAAGTTGGTGTTGGACCGGAAAGCCTGGTGTGCTGCAGTCCATGGGGTCGCAAAGAGTTGGACACAACTGAGTGACTGAATTGAACTGAACTGATGAGAAAGGCATGGCAACCCAATCCTATACACTTGCCTGGAGAATCACATGACTGAGGAGCCTGGAGGGCTGCAGTCCCTAGGGTCACACAGAGTCTGACACAATTGAAGGGACTAAGCAGCAGCAGCATATATATATATATATGTATATATATAAATTTAAAATTACAATTAAAAAATTATTGACCAATGCCTCATGTTAGAAAATTCTAGAAAACACATCACATTGTCCAACAGATGATGACACCATCCTACATCATGGAGCTTCTCGGAAAATTTTGTTGTACTTAAGAGAGGATGGGGGTAAAAAACCAAATAATACCTTAGTTATTTTACAAAGATATTGTGAAATAGTTTTGACCTTGTAGACATCCTGAAAAGGTCTGGGGACTTTGAGGACTGCCGTATTCATGTGTATAAAGTCCTTAACTGAATGCTTGAAAGACAGTGTGTGCTTGACACTTGGTGCCAAGGCCAGTGTTTAGGGTCCACAGATTTGGCACTTGCAGTTTGTGTAATTTGGTGGGCATATGGACCATGAAATTAAAAGACTCTTGGTCCTGGAAAGAAAGCTATACCTAGACAGCATACTAAAAAACAGAGAAATCACTTTACTGCTGCTGCTGCTGCTGCTAAGTCGCTTCAGTCGTGTCCGACTCTGTGCGACCCCATAGACGGTAGCCCACCAGGCTCCCCCATCCCTGAGATTCTCCAGGCAAGAACACTGGAGTGGGTTGCCATTTCCTTCTCCAATGCATGAAAGTGAGAAGTAAAAGTGAAGTCGCTCAGTCGTATCCGACTCTTAGCGACCCCATGGACTGCAGCCTAGCAGGCTCCTCCGCCCATGGGATTTTCCAGGCAAGAGTACTGGAGTGGGGTGCCATTACCTTCTCCTCACTTTACTGACAAAGGTCCTTATTGTCAGAGATATGGTTTTTCTAGTAGTCATGTATGGATGTGAGAATTGGTCCATAAAGAAGGTGGAGCACCGAAGGATTGATGCTTTTGAACTGTGATGCCCGAAAAGGCTCTTGAGAGTGCCTTTAACTGAAAGGAGATCAAACCAGTCAATCCTAAAGGAAATCAACACTGAATATTCATTGGAAGGACTGATGCTGAAGCTCCAATACTCTGGCCACCTGATGTGAAGAGCTGATCCACTGGAAAAGAACCTGATGCTGGAAAGATTGAAGGCAGTAGGAGAAACAGGCAACAGAGGATGAAATGGTTGGATGGCACCATCACTGGCTCAATGCACATGAGTCTGAGCAGACTCCGGGAGATGGTGAAGGACAGGGAAGCCTGGCGTGCTGCATGCAGTCCGTGGGGTCACAAAGAGTCGGACACGACTCAGTGACTGAACAATGGTTCTTGTGAACTTGAGGCTGGTGCGTCAACCCCTGGTGCTCCTGTCAGGAGGCTCTCTCTGGGCTCTTTGCAGTTCTTCCAGGCAGGGCCTGTAGGGCAAGTCCAGCAGGAGGTCAAACAGCCCGGGAGCCGCTGGAGGTATTTGTGGGCAGGGCTGGAGAGGCCCCTTTTCAAGTTGCTGCTCTGGGAGAGTGATTCATGCTACCCAGGCCAGCCACAGACGTCAGATAAAGAGAGCTGAAAGGAAGAAAGGCAGCAGACAGGCCTTTGAGGGCTTCCGCCCAGTCCTGTTGCTCAGTCCTGGAGGGCAGAGATTTCATCTCTGCTCACGAGCCTTAGTTTCCTTGGGTGTAAAATAGAGTCAACGCTGACTGGCAGAGGTGCCCGGAGAATTGAATGAGATGCATGTGGTGAGAAGGGCAAACTGTGCCCGGGGAAGGAGGTCTTACCAGCCAAGCGACGCTTGCAGAGAGGGGCTCTGGGTTGGCCAAATTCAACCCTTAGTTGACTGCGTGCGGATCTGCTAAACTCCCGTGCTGGGTGCTCAGTTCCAAAGGTGGGAGCAAAGTGAACGGCGCTGGCCCTGAAATTGTCCTGCTCCTTCTGTGGGGAGAATCTTCACTGTTCTGCAGTCAAACACCTCAGCCTGCTGGGCTCCAGCTGTCATCTAGAAGAGGGGCTCACTTCCTTCTGTTCCTCATCCCCAGACAGACACCGGAGCGTTCAGGATGGAGATCCTGCATCCACGGGTCTGCCTTCTGGACCTCTTCTTCTCCCACCTGCTTCTCTCCTCCCTTTGGAATTTCTTCTTCCTGGGCTCCAGGGTGGCCCTCAGTCAAGTGACTTGATGGCCCCCTCCTGGTCCCCTCAGGGGTGAGGGGTGCTGTCCTCAACACCTGCTGTGCACCCAAGAGCATCAGGAAAGCTCCCCCCCATCCCCAGGGTCATTACCAGCGCGTAGCTCGTGTGCAGATATGGGGCTTTGAGTGGGAAGTGAGCTCCAGTCTTCCAAAAATGAAAGACAAAGCCCAAAATGGCTCAGGGTGTTATTAATGAAATTCACCACCACTTCTGGCACTCATTCAACTTCTTTGAAGAACCAAGTATATCCTTTAGCTATCCTAAAGGTTGACAACAGTTCTCTATGAAAGGCTAGAGAGTAAATATTTTAGGCTTTCAGGGCCATACAGTCTCTGCTGCAATTTCTCAGTTCCGCTGTTATAGCCCAAAAGCAGCCTTGACAATAAGGAATCATATGGATATGATAAAACTTTATTTAAAAAACCAAACAGGCAGCAGTTAGCTATTGGCTGTAGCTTGCCCACCTCTGATATAACCTGTGTCCAATCCTGGCATTCACTCTATAAAAGTAGTTTGTTGATTCCATTCTATAACTCAGTGAGCTGGCTCAGTGACTCATGCAAGGTTACACAGCAGGGGATGACCAACCCCGCATGAAAACCCATTTTGGCTTTGACACCAAAATGGATGCTTCTGCTGTCTTGATTTGAGACCAACCTGATAACACACTTGGTGAAGTCCTGTGCAGGGTCAGCACCCAAGATGAGAGGCGTTGGAGTCCTGCTGTCCTGCATCCTGCCCAGGACTTCACCCGCAGTCACCAGCCACCCCTGTCTTCCCAGGAGGGATATGGCTGGGGTGACAGGTCACGCATGGCCAGCATGACTCGGCCAAAATCCAGTCTTGGCATCAGTGCCCTGGCGCCCAGTTAAACTTTTGACTTTCCAAATTAGAGAACTTGAAAGTTCTGCTGGGCAATTTTTTTTTTTTTTTTGAGAAAGAGACATTTTTGTTGCTGTTGTTAATAATTTACCAGAATGGGATCTCTCTCTCTTTCTCTCTCTCTCTCTTCCTTCCTCCCTCCTTGAATGGCCTTCCCTTCAATCCTGGCCCCCCTCCACTCCACTCCACGATTTAACACTGTGTTAACAGGATTCTGGGTCTCCTCTTCCCAGACAAAGGCAGGGTGAAGTGTGGTGAGGGAGGGAACCAAGGACTCCTGAAAGCCTTTCTCTGGAGATGTTGCTTCCTATTGGCGCAGGCTGGCCGCCCCCTACCCCTGCATCTGATGTATAATTTAGCAGTCCGTTTCCTCCCACCCAGCCCCATCTGTTATCTACTTGTATTTATCGTTTCTTTCACCCAAGAAACTGCCTGGGATATTGGCGGGGAAGGCTTGCAATCCTATTGTCCAAGAGGTTAAACATTAAAGTTGGGCTCAAAGTTTGCTCCCTATCCCACACCCCCCTTAAATTCTGCCCTGAAATTCCCTTTTGGCCACACCTCCTCACCAAGGCACGAGGTGCTAATGACCTGATTTACATCTGTGTAAATCCAAGCTGCGGACACTAATGAGGCCTGAAATGAATGGAAATGCCGCGGAGGCTGGCTGACCCGGCTAGGGCGAGGAGACACCGTGGAGCGGAAATCCAGCTGTTGCTTGCCCAACACACACCCTGGCCGACACGCAGGACAGAACTCCAGGCCCAGACTCTCGACACCAGGGAGGAGGCAGCAGGGAAAGGGTTAAGCAAGAGGCAAATGACCCCCCGGTGCGGCTGCTCCCACTCTCCCATAGCCTTTTCTCTCCTCAATTCCCAGGGTACTGGGCTTAGCGCAGCGCCATGCATAATTGATAACCTCAGCCAGGCGCCTTCCCCCAAGCTGGTGACGATGGTGAATATTCACCTCGTCTCAGGCTAGGGCAGAGCACCTTAGTCTGGGTCACCGAGCATCCAACTCAGTGCAGCATCTTGGGGACAAAGGTTAGCACCGCAGGAGCTGAGGGTGAAGGAGGTGAAATCACTCCCAGGGCAGAGATGCCCAAGCTGGCTTCAAGGCAGACTGATGGGCACTTGAGTTCACTTGAGGAGTGACCTTGAGAAAGTCACTTTACCTTCCTGAGCTTGATCTGCAAGGGGAAGGTGAGACCACGTCTACCTCTGTTCTAGAGTGCTAGGAAGCTAAGACAGGCAGAGTGGATTATAGAACATGAGGTGCATAAGAACTGTATTCATTTATTTCTATGTGGTTGGCTCTGAAGGCAAATAAGGATGGAAGAATGGAAAGGGAAAGACATGGATTTGGAGGAAAAGGGACCCTTCAGGCACATGCCATGCAGAGCTGCCATCGTTAGCTGTTTGATATGGGGCACACCCTAGGTTTAACCTTGCTGAGCTCAGTTTTCTCATCTGTGAAATGGGAGCATTGGGGTTGCTTGCCCTTGCAGGTTCGAGGTGAGGTAAAGAGTGTGAAAGAGTTTGGAACCCATAATCTCTTTACAAGTGCCAGGGAGTATTAAGGACATCGATGACCATGTGTTCCTGATAATAATAATGGTGCTGCTCTGGTACCAGCACAAAGGACAAATTCTCCAAGGTCAAGGGTGACCCCTCTTGTCGCCTCAACCTTTCCCCAGGGCAAGCACGTGTGAGGAGCGCAGGATGGACACATACATTTGGACCAGTTCTGTGGGTGGATCAGCACCACCTATAGGGCTGTTTCATAAGCCACACAAAGCAGGGGCTGACCTGCACTCCTCTCCCAGGGGGACTCTTCCTTCCTATGGCCAGCCGAGGGCCTGGTGGTTTGCAGGTACTCAGTACATGTTGGATGAATGAATGGTCTAAGGTATATTTGCTGCTACCACTGAGCGACCCCACAAGAATCCTCTGTTACGCATCTTCATAGAATTATGCTCCTTTCCTCTATAGAAGAATTATTCATTCATTTTTGTCATTGTGCTGGTTTTTAAAATACCCACCAATACTTTGGTACTCCTTCCATGGGGAGATGGGGTTCTCTGTCCTTCCTTGTGGATCTGGGCTGAGTAATGACCACTTCGGCCTGAAGCCCAGGCCTTACATGGAGGCCACACGCGGTTTCTGGTCCATGCAGTCCCAGCTTGCCAGAGCTGGGAGTGACCAAGCTCCAGACGCTTTCTGGCTCTACCTGTTCTAGCCATTCCTAAATTGCAAATCTTCAGGCTGAATCTCCAAACACCGGGGAACAGAAACAAAGCATCTCCTCCGTGCCTGTCCGAACCCTTGACCACAGACAGATAGCATAATAACGCGGCACGGTTTAACAGTACGACTGTGGTTTGGGTGATTTGCAATCGTAACTGGGATTCTGGTCGCCTGTCTGTCTTCTCTAGACTGTAAGCTTTCTGAGGACAGAAGTCACTTCTAGCTTTGCTCACTACTCTGTCAGCTCTGGGACTAGGATGAGGGAAAACATTTCCCTGAGACACCTAATTTAAGAAGGAATCAAAATGTCAGGGCCTGGGATGGTGGGATGAGCACTTTATAGTAAGTGCTCCTTTATTTCTTTTTGGCTGTGCCCTGAGGCATGCAGGATCTTAGTTCCCCAACCAGGGATTGAACCCCTGACCCCCGAAGTGGAGCCACAAAATTTTAACCACTAGACTGCCAGGGAAATCCCATTGTGTGTTTTTTTTTTTAATTTAGAGCCTTAGGTGCCCTTCTGGGATCACCCAGACCTGGTCCTCCTCCTTAGAGACCAGCAGAGAGTCTGGTTCATAGGAAGCACCCAACAAATACCAACTGGATGGATGGATGAATGAATGGAGGAATGGGTCAAAGAGAGCATGACATGGTGACCCCTTAGGGAGGTGATGGAAGGTCAAGCACTAGACTAGGAGTCAGGCGGCTTTGGGTGTGAATCCCAGTTTTGCCACCTGTTAGCTGTGGAATCTTGAGCAAGCAGCTTAGTTTCTCTGAGCCCCTGGATAACAATGCCTCCCTAGGGGGTTATTGTGAAGAGTAAATGAGACAACACTTATGCAAAGTGCCTGGCATACCTGTCCTGCCCTCTGATTTCCTTTTCCCTCGAGTGTTAGTCTCTCAGTCCTGTCTGACTTTGTGACCCCATGGACTCTAGCCTGCTGTGCTGCTCTGTCCGTGGAATGCTCCAGGAAAGAATACTGGAGTGAGTTGCCACTTCTTCCTCAACGGATCTTTCTCACCCAGGAATCGAACCCAGGTCTCCTATATTGCAGTCAGATTCTTTACTGTCTGAGCCACAGGGAAGCCCAAATAGGAGAAAACTCTATCATTTCACAAAACTACTCCCTGGGTGGATCAGCATCCCAGAGCCAAGAGAGGCGGCATGGTGTGGAAAACACTGATTTTACACCAGCTGGAGGTTTGTTTCCATTTGTTTGTATTTGTATTACTTAGCCTAGAGACAATATAGCATATTAGTTAGAATCATAGGACCTGGGGAGAGCCAGGTTTGAGTTAAAATCCTAGTCCCAATTTTTATGCAACTTGCCTAAAATCATTAATCTGAACTTCAGTTTTCCCAGGTAATAGCTGCAAGTTAGGAACCCTAAAATCTCAATAGTTTAACAGAATAGACATTTAATAATCTATACAATCTAGGAGTATCATTGGCCCTCTGTATTCCTGGGTTCCACATCTGCAGATTCAGCCAACTGTGGATCAAAAAGATTCCCCCCCTAGAGTATTCCAGAAAGTACCCAAAAGCAAAACTTGAATTTGCCTTGCACCAGCAACTGTTTACACCGTATTTGCATTTGATTAGGTATGACAGGTAATCCAGGGACGATTTAAAGAGGCTAGGTTATATACAAATACTGCTGTTGTTCGGTCACCAAATCCTGTCCAACTCTGTGACTCCATTGACTGTATCATGTCAGGTTTTTCGGTCCTTCACTATCTCCCGGAGTTTGCTCAAATTCATGTCCACTGAGTCAGTGATGCCATCTAACCATCTCATCCTCTGCAGCCCCCTTCTGCTTTGCCTTCAATTTTTCCCAACATCAGGGTCTTTTCCAAAGAGTTGGCCCTTTTTTATCAGGTGGCCAAAGTATTGGAGCTTCAGCTTCAGCATCAGTCCTTCCAACGAAGGACTTTCAATCCTTTAGGATTGATTGGTTTGATCTCCTTATAGTCCAAGGGACTCTCAAGGGTTTTCTCCAGCACCACAATTCAAAAGCATCAATTCTTTGGTGCTCAGCATTCTTCAGGGTCCAGCTCTCACATCTGTACATGGCCATAGCTTTGACTATATGGACCTTTGTTGGCAAAGTGATGTCTCTGTTTTTTAACACGCTGTCTAGATTTGTCATAGCTTTCCTTCCAAGGAACAAGCGTCTTTTAATTTCATGGTGGCAGTCACTGTCTACAGTGATTCTGGAGTTCAAGAAAATATGTTTGAAAATACGGAAGAAAAGTGATGACCAACCTAGATAATATATTCAAAAGCAGAGACATTACTTTGCCAACTAAGGTCCGTCCAGTCAAGGCTATGGTTTTTCCTGTGGTCATGTGTGGATGTGAGAGTTGGACTGTGAAGAAGGCTGAGCGCAGAAGAATTGATGCTTTTGAACTGTGGTGTTGGAGAAGACTCTTGAGAGTCCCTTGGATGGGCTCCAAAATCACTGCAGATGGTGACTGCAGCCATGAAATTAAAAGGCGCTTACTCCTTGGAAGAAAAGTTATGACCAACCTAGATAGTATATTCAAAAGCAGAGACATTACTTTGCCGACTAAGGTCCGTCTAGTCAAGGCTATGGTTTTTCCTGTGGTCATGTATGGATGTGAGAGTTGGACTGTGAAGAAGGCTGAGCGCAGAAGAATTGATGCTTTTGAACTGTGGTGTTGGAGAAGACTCTTGAGAGTCCCTTGGACTGCAAGAAGATCCAACCAGTCCATTCTGAAGGAGATCAACCCTGGGGTTTCTTTGGAAGGAATGATGCTAAAGCTGAAGTTCCAGTACTTTGGCCACTTCATGCGAAGAGTTGACTCATTGGAAAAGACCCTGATGCTGGGAGGGATTGGGGGCAGGAGGAGGAGGGGACAACCAAGGATGAGATGGCTGGATGGCATCACGGACTCAATGGGTGTGAGTCTGAGTGAACTGAGGGAGTTGGTGATGGACAGGGAGGCCTGGCGTACTGCGATTCATGGGGTCGCAAAGAGTCGGGCACGACTGAGCGACTGAACTGAACTGAACTGAATACATATAGACATGTATATACAAACACTAGTTTATATACAAAGACTACACCATTTTATAAAGGGATCTTGTCTCCTGGGGGTCCTGGAACCAAACCAAGGGACAGCTGTGTTGAGCCAATAGGCTTCAGCATGGAGCAGGGTTTATACGCTCAAGCTCTTTTTGTTTTGTGCCTCTAGCACCCTTTAGGCTTCAAAGTCGTCAGCTGGATTCTATCTATTGTCAGAAGAGAAGAGGGAGCGTTGCAGGGGAGGTTTTTCTGGGCCTGGCCTGGAAGGACACATGGAATACCACCTCTTATATTCCCTGTTGTAGAACACAGACATTTGGTTGCACCTGACTGTCAGGGAATCTGGGAAATGCAGCCATACTGGGCACCCAGGAGGAAAGGGAACATCACGTCTCACGGCTAAATGAGGCCAGTGTTAGGGAGGCTGTTGGGAGAGTCCAAGAAGACAATATGTGCAGGGTGCTTGGTGCAGATGCTGCCCTGGGATTAAGTGCTTCACACAGAGCAGCTATTTGGGTCTTTATTTATGGCCATGGCACCACCACCCTTTACCAACTGTGGAGTAAAATCGCTCCAGCCTCCTGGAGTTGGGATAAGGTATCTCCTTTCCTTATCGATAAATACAAGCATATATGGGCTTCCCTGGTGGCTCAGATGGTAAAGAATCCGCCTGCCATGCAGGAGACCTGGGTTCACTCCCTAGGTTTGAAAGATCCCCTGGGGGAGAAAATGGCAACCCACTCTAGTATTTTTGCCTGGAGAATCCCCATGGACAGAGGACCCCAGGCTACAGTCCATGGGGTCGCAGAGAGTCCGACACAACTGAGCAACGCATGCACAAGAGCAAGATAAGACAGGTATCGTATTCACATTTTACAGAAGAAAAAAAGTGAGACCGAAAACTGTCTAGTCTGATATCACAGTCAGTAAATGATTTCATCTGTAAAACCAAAAGTGGTATTAGTAAGGTTTTTACTCAGGATTGCTGCATAACAAATAGCTCTTAAGCCTCGGTGGCTTACAATAACAAATGCATGTATTTCTAGCTCACGGTGATATGAGCTGGCCAAGGCAGCTCTACTTTAGGCTTAGGTTGACTGGGTTTGACTCCAGGTAGTGAGTTAGATTTAGGTTTGCCCCATGTGGCCTTTATCCTCTTTGGACCAGCGACTTCATAGGGCAAGTTCTTTTCATGGCATGTGGCAGAAACAAAAGATGGCAAGCCAAATGCACAAGCACATTTATATCTTACTCATGTTGTGTCTGCAATGGCCAAATCAATGACACAGCCCAATGTTCAGGGGCGGAGAAATAGTGTGTTCCCTGTGAAGCTGTAGGAAGGGGATTATAATTCTATAGATAAGAGGGAGGGAAGAATTGGGCATGATAACCTCATTGACCAACACTCTCATTGTTAATGCTCAGTGATTCTAAGTGGGAGGGCCCATCATTCCACCACACAACTCAAGAGTTGGTTGGATATAACAAAGAATGGAACTGCTGTACATAAGTGGGTATGCGGGGGCTTCCAGATTTATCAGTGTTCAAATGATAAGGACTGAGCAACACAGAGTGAGAGAGCAAGCCGCTTACATGGTGCCAAGGATTGTATTTCCCTGGGAGAGCCTGCACTACCTTGGTCAGAGGCTGCCCGTAGCGTGAGCATCTCACCACCCAGAGGGTGGGAGCCAGGATTTTGTGCAACACGTCCCTTATGTGCAAGCTCAGCTGAAGACACAGCAGCTGTCCCCTCTGGAAGAAGGGAGGAAAAATAGATTGCACTGGATTTATTGAAATCCAGTACTACTGCATCCTTTCAGGATGATTTTAAGGATTCTCAGGGTGGTGAAGACCCCTGTGGAAGCCTTGCTGGGTGGTGGGATCTGGGCCGAAGTTGGCAGTTAATCACAAAAATGATCTGTTAAAATGGGGAATTTTTATACATGAGAGACTTAAAAAATTAAACTCATTTTTTTTGCCATTCTTTTGATGTAGAACCAAGGCTTTTCTTGGAGTTTGAATCTATGCTTTACAGTCCTAGTTCTCTTTCTTGGCTAAGCCCACTGCACATCACTGGCAGTTTCCAGTTGTGGCTTTCTTAAAATGAAGTGTGTCCGAAGGGCATTCACAGAACAATCAGAATGCGAGACTCTGAGGATTTTTATGCTTTATGTCTCCCAGTTTTTATTTTATTTCACCTGCACCTATTATTTTTCTGATCAATTTTATGGAGGGATAATTTGCATATAACAAATTGAATCTATTACAGTATATAATTCAATAAGTTTTCACAGTTGCATACAGTTCAATACAGCTGTATAAAACACTGCATTTCCATTACCTTTAAAAGGTTTCCTAATTAAATAAAAATTTTCTTGGCTGTGCTGCGAGGTATGTGGGATCTTAGTTCCCTGACCCGGGATCAAAAGAGTGCCCTCTGCATTGGAAGCATGGCATCTTAATCACTGGACTACAAGGGAAATCCAAGATTTCCTAACTTTAAGAACTTCTTTTTTTTAGCGATTTGCCTTTATCTTTCCAAAACACTCATTAGCTTTCATAGAAACCACAATGCTTTACTTTTATTTCATCAGTTACCATACTTTTGGACTTCCCTGGTGGCTCAGACGGTAAAGTGTCTGTCTACAATGCGGGAGACCCGGGTTCGATCCCTGGGTCGGGAAGATCCCCTGGAGAAGGGAATGGCAGTCCACTCCAGTACTATTGCCTGGAGAATCCCATGGATGGAGGAGCCTGGTAGGCTACAGTCCATGGGGACGCAAAGAGTCGGACACGACTGAGCAACTTCACTTCACTTTCACCATACTTTTTAATTAGGTCGAATGGTTGTAGTGTAGTGGCATAAACAAATTTGGGTGCAAACCTAGTGGACATATAAGCATTAAACTCAGCCAGGGGAGCAGGAGTGGGTGGACACACTGGAGAGGTGCCTACTGACCCTGCGCCTCCAGAGGCCCACGGGCACGCATGCCCTGGGATGCTTGACAGAAGGCAGGAGAGCAGCCCGTGGATCAGGGTCGGTTAGAGGACGCTGACTGGGGAGTCTTTAGTGGGGAATGCCACATGCTGTCTTCAGTCTGTGCATTGCACAAGCTCAGTGAGTGGGGCAACTAGGGCTGAAACCCCACTTAAGCTTTGTGTTCCAAGCCTTGGGCTCTGCTGCAGATTCTTCTGCCCAGTGAAGGCATCCTTTTGTAATTTTTCTACCCAAAGTAGGTGTCTGTTTCTAACTCGTTTTAATTTCCCAGTTAAAAGTGATGCGATGGACACTAGGAGATTCTGGGAGATTTAGTAGCAAAGTTTCCTCATTGCAAAACTCGTCGTGATAAACCTGCTGCACCCTGTTTTTTTGTGGCTCCTCCTTATTTCCAGCTCCCGAACCCAAATGTCATCTAACTTTCTTACCTGCATCGTGGAGATGAAAAAAAAAAAGCCAACCATCTTGCCTTAATCTCTCCTGTTAGCTACAGTTTTTTCAGTTAAGTGATAAAAACCCAACCCATGTTGCCTTAAGCAGAAAAGAGAATTCATGATGGTCTCAGGTAATTGGGAGCCCAAGCGTGGTACGGCTGGATCCAGGGGTTCAAGTGATGTCAGCAAGACCCTGTTCTCTGGCTTAATTGTACTGTCCTCTGGACTGCTTATTCTCAGACAGGCTGTTTCTACCTCATGAGAGAGTGACCACCAGCAGCAGCAGGCTTGTACCTTTTCCTGCTCAAAACCCCAGGGGGAAATTGCGCTGTCTTTTCCAATGGCTCTGAAAAATAAATCGTAAGAAGGGCTCTGGTTGGTGAATTTGGGTCATGTGCCTGCCTCTGGGGCAAGGGTAGCATCAGCCCCATCTGAACCCCATGGACGGAATGGATTATAGTGTGGGGGAAGGGTTGTCCCTAAAGGGATGTTGTGTGAGAGAAAAAATATAGCCACTGCCCTCAGAATACATGTGAGTACATTACACACACACAAGCACACACACACATACTCACCCACTCTACTTGATCAAGAGATTTTAAGCTCCTAAACCTATCCCCATTGTATTTACTGCAACCAAATGTTTCAGCCTGTTCCAGACCGATGCCCATAGGAAAGACCAGCTCCATCATTTGAAACATCCAACTGTTACCTTTTTTCAGAATCAAGAGGCGAATTACCTTCCTTTTATTAATCATCTCTTTTCTTACAAGATTTCACCTTTTGTTTTCCCTCACTTTACAAGGAGAAGGTGTGTTTTTATGCTGCGTGTGGATCTCGGCGGTTAATGGAACCCTTTGATTTTCAAGTCAAGAGTAAGTCTTGCGTGTGCAGAGGAGGCTCCAATAGGCTTGGGACGGTACCTTTAGGTCCAGGCCTTCCCCCAGCGCTGGATCCGAAGGGCTGGACTGAAACTTTAAACATTTTGAGCAATACCTAGAATATGTATAATTTATAAGCCACACACCGTTGGCTGTCAAATAGGCGATTGATCTGACTCGGATCTTGTTAATTATCTTCCACATACATTACGCTTTAACAGATCTTCAGTATACTGTGTATCAATATTAATAAGATTATAAAACACTATTGATAATTAGGAACAGAAGAGCCCAGGCCTTTGATTCTAGCTGTTACAAATGCCCCAGCCTCTCTCTTGATTAGAAAGCGGCCACTTTCCATTTCATAATATCAGATCAGAACATTCATGTCCTAAAGTGGGTTATTAAGAGCTCAGAGTTTTGCACCAGGATGCAAGGGACTATCGGAAAATGAGTATGGAGCATCACTAATGTGTGAGAAATTCATGTCTCTTGTCTCCCTAATTGTAGGAGAAGTTTAACGGGGAGCTGTGCCCATTTTGATCAGCCAGATTTTTCATTGTCTTTGTCCAGACAAATCCGATTGATTTGGTTTTGCAGGATATTCACCAGAATGCCATTTTATCTTGATTTCTTCAATTGGATGAAAGGGGCCCAGTTAGGAAGACAGAGAAAGCGACTGATGAGATTCAAGGTGGATTTCAAGCTCGTCTCATTTCGGATGGTGGTTTATTTTCTATTTTCTCTCCTTGGAAGAGCCTTTAATGTTTTGGTTGGGCTCACAAACTCATTAACATCAAATAGGCAGACTTGCCACTAACTAGGTGATCACATATAAATAGAAAGTGCTGAAGGTTAGGTGCTGAGCCAGGGCTTCTTCCCTGGGGGTCTCTCACCTGGCAGTGGAGAGGCAAGAGGGGAGGAGGCAAGAGAGACACACTGAGGTATTCCTAATGGCCAGCCTTAGCGTGTATGAGCAGGGATCTGTGATTCCCAGGCTTGGGTGTGGAAGAATCACTGGGGTGTTTATTAAACACTCAGAACCCCTGAGCATCTGTGTGTTTAATAAACTCCACCAGTAATTCTGGAGCTAAATCAGATGTTTAGTCCATCTGGTTTTACCATTTATGATTCTTTCACTTGCAAATGATAGAAAACTCTACCCAAACTGTTTTCATTGAAAAAGTGGCAGTTCCCTGGCTCTTGTAACAATCAGGAAATAATCTGGCTTCTGATGGAGCCAGAGATAGTTCAGAGCACATTTCTGTGCCTCAGCTCCAGTTCTCTGATATAGTCCCCTTCTCAGGCACATGCTTCCCAGGTGGCGTCAGTGGTAAAGAACCCGCCTGCCAAGATGCAAGGAGCTGAGCTGCATCTCCAAGATGCAGGAGATGCAAGAGCTGTGAGTTCCATCCCTGGGTGGGGAAGATCCCCTGAATAAGGGAATGACAAGCCACTCCAGCATTCTTGCCTGGAAAATCCTATAGACAGAGGAGCCTGGTGGGCTACAGTCCATGGGGTCGCAAAAAGTCAGGCACCAGATTGCAAGATGGCTGCTGGTTCCTGACCTCACACCCTCTCACTCCACCGTGGGAGGAAGACAGAGCATCTCTCTCATAAAGTTCCATAGAGGAGATGGGCTTTTTTCTCTGAGAAGGCTCCAAGGACTGGCTGTCACATCTCCAGCTCTGAGTTTCTTACCTCATAACTGAACCTCTCAGTATGGCCAGTGGTGGGTTAGGTTCATCAGCTTAAACACCTCAGCTCGGACTGAATTCAGCTCAGAGTGAACCCTAATCACACGGCCGAGTGTGGAGAGAGACGCATTTCCAAAGAAACAGTAGATACGCTTTCTGCTTTCTACAAGGAGAGAAAATGGATCCTGGAAGCAAAGTGCAGAGGGTCTGCCAACCACATCTTCCAGCCCTGTAATCACCCTTGCATTTTGTCTTCTGGAAGCCTCTGCTTGAACGCTTGCAGGGTCAGAGAGCTTACTGCTTGCCCCTCCAGCCTCTTTAATCTTCAAGCAATGCCCTAGAATCACCTTAAAGATGATTAGGGTGTTGGGACTTCTCTGGTGGTCTAGTGGCTAAGACTCTGTGCTTCCAATGCAGGAAGCCCAGGTTCAATCCCTGGACTGGGAACTAGATCCCACTTGCCTCAACTAAGATCCAGAGTAACCAAAATAATAAAATAAATATTTTTTAAAAAGATGCATGGGGCATCGTTAAAAATGGCTCCTTCATAAGTTAACTTTGGGGAATTAGCATTTGTATCTGATTATCATCATTTTGTCCTCTGATAATCCTCTCTGGACACTCTCATTTGTAGTGAGAAGGTGTGTATTTTGCATATTTGGGGACTGCGTCTACTTGGACAAATCTCGAGGACACTCCACGGACACTATTATCAGGAAACACTTTTTTCAACAATCAAACTGATTGACTTCAAACAAACAAACAAAAACAACACCTATCATGTTCTAGTCTCAGATATGTGTTTATTTATTTCTAATTTTCTCCCAAAGGGGGATGTAAGGTGATTTACTAACCAAACTAAAGACCACTCAAAAAGGGTTATCAAAATAAAACACAGATAAAGATGTCGGAGTGAGACAGAAAGAACATACTGTAAAAAGGAGATGTCAGAGGCAAAGTTTGCATGTTATAAGTGCTAGCAATATTACTAAAGATGTTTTTAAATCTGAATTTCTTCATAACCAAGGAAAAAAGTGACTATGCTAAGTTACAAAACTTAGCTTGTCAGGAAGAAGAATGTATCAGTTAAGAATTCAGGGAGTCAAAGACTAAATCCTGGTCCATTTCCATCTTAGTTTTGTGGCTCTGGGTCCCTTAGCTAAAAGTTCTCAGTCCCACTTTTCTCGCCTGAAAAAGAGAAAAGGAAAAATTTTTATGATAGAATTCCAGTTCTCAGTGTAGAAGGAAATAGGGAAATAATCAGTATTTGGCAAACATCATAGTAGTAATTGTTTTTAAGCAAGCATCATCAAGAGATACTAAAATTAGTGGGCCAAAGTATGGTGAAAAACAGGATATTTATAGAGTCTCAAAGCATTTCCCTACAGGATATTTAGTAATTACAAAGGAGAAAATAGTAACTGTAGTGTACCAAGTGAGCAAAGTTGACATTCCCAGTAATGAGATATATTGATATCAGGTATCACCTGTTATGATGCACTGAAAAAGGCATAGCATTGCTTTGGTGGTATTCTTGCCCCAAATGCTTAGTCTGATCTCAAGGGAACAACAGATGAATCTAAATGGAGGGATATTCTCCAAGTTACAAACTGGCCAACACTCTTCAAAAGGTGTGAAAGCCATATAAGACAAAGAAACAAATGAGGCCCTGTCTCAGATGGAAGGAAACCAGAAACATGGCAACCAAATGCAGCCTGAGATCCTGGATTTGGTACTAGAGAAAGTCCAGCAGTGGTATAATTGGTGAAACTTGAAGAAGGTCTGGTTAAAGGTATCATATCAGTGTTAACTTCCTGGTTTTGACTATTTTATTGTGGTTATGCAAGATGTTAACACCAAGGGGATTGTGTGAAGGATGTAGGAGGATTCTAATACTAATTTTGCAACTTTTCCTTTAAGTCTGAATTTATTTCCAAATGAAAAGTTAAAAGAAAAAATAAGTAGGTGGGTTTGTAATCAAGGGTCCTGTGTAGTTTTGTAAGGGAGATGACCACAGACAGTGCTTCGCTCCATTCTCAGAGCAGGGAGAGCTGAGTCCACATTCGCTCTTATTAATATTATCATCTGTCAGAACTCTGCAGGCACGAGGGTGAATTATTCATGGCTGCACCCTCAAGGAGCGAATCAGGAAGACTGGCAGGCATGCAAACAACCAGGGCATAATTATAAGCACTAACAGAGGTCAACACAAAACATTTTAGGCCCCTTTCTTGGTGCAAATGGAAAGGGCACACCATTAGGGCCAAAGCATTTGCTTCAGGCCAGACGGCAAGAGCTGCCCTCAGATTAGACAACCCTCAGCCCTCACCAGTGAGTCCCTGAGACACCCGGAAGCCAGCGCTTTGGGGCAAGTAAATTCTTTTATGCTGACAGGTCACCATGATAAGAAAAATTGAAGCAACGGGTAGGGAATATGTTAGTAGCAGGTCACATTTAGGACTCGGATGTCTTCACCACCACTTGATTGCTGAGTGTGGTTCCCAAGAACTGTGTAGACCTATGGCTGAGAACTGGGACTCATTGTCCTCAGAATAAAGGCATGAATGAATGAGAATGATAACCACGTACACCTTCCCAATCCTAACCTTTCATCGAAGCCATGACTGGAGATTGGTATTTGGGGAAGGAGAGTTTGGGAGGGGAACCGGTGAGAAGCAAGGCTAGTGTGAGTGAGTTTCCAAAGGGTGAGAAAGTTGTAAGCCCTTTCTTGATCAGTTCCTGAAGGTTGAAAGAGAAAGCTGGGGTTTCCAGAGCTATTGGCAGGAAGAGGGAACTAACTTGATGGGTTGGAACCCTCTACTTATTGGAACACAATCCCAGTTAAGGAAATACTGATTTATTAGAGCTTGTAAATGATGGAGTACTTGGGCAGTGTTCCACAAAATCTGCAGAGCCAGCTTCATAGGAATCACAAAGCCCTACAAATGCATGCAGAGTTAGGGGCATTTTTTTCTTCTATGGATCCATAGTTTTTAATCAAATTTTTCAAAGGATGTATGATTCCCATCCCAAAAGAGTCAGGATAAAGTAAACCACCTTAGGGGGAGAAAGCAAAAACCTAACCCAACTGGTCAGCTGTGATGGAAGCTTCTTACACAGTGTACTCTAAATTCTGTTCTTTCTATAGTTAAACCTACAGGATAGCATAGAACTCAAATAGTTAAAAAATTGAGGGTGTGGAATGTTTTGATGGGTAGTAGGGGCAACAGTAGAGGCCACAATACCTAAAATATTGAAATGTGATCTCTCTGTGGTGACAGGCAGTAGCACTGCTTACGTTCTTTAACGCACAAAGGTTCATGTCTTCAGGGGGTCCTCTGCCCACTCTGAAGTCCAGCAGAAGCCAGCATAGTGTTCTCCCTGCCCCCCTGCTCCCCACCACTGAAACTGAACCAGCTCAAAATGATCTCCATGATGCTAAATCTAATGGACACGTTTCATTCTTGTCTTGCTTAAAATATTAGTACCATCAGGTACTCTCATATTTGTCCTCAACTTTTCAAACCACTCTTTTTCTTGTGTATTGGCTAGAATAATTCTAACTGAAAATAACAGAAAGTTCAACCCAAGCTGACTTTTAAACAAGAAAGGAGATTTTGGGGGGGGCTCATGTATCGTTCAAAACACCAGTGGTAAGTGGGCTTCAGGTACAGTTTGATCTATCCTCTGGCTCTGCAATCCTCTCAGCACTGCCCTCTAGGATGGATTGGCTGTCTCCTCAGTCTGATTTCCCTGATGGTTGTAAGATGGCTTCAATAATAAATAAAGCTGTTTAGATCATCTCCAAGGAGGAGAAAGAATCTTATCTTCACTCTAATTGGACCACCTTTAACCAATTACTGTGGGCAGAGGAAAGTCACGGGCTATTTGGCTTAAGTCTGGGACATGACAAGGGGCTGAAATTACCCCAGAAGCTAGGATGAAGGGGATCTCATCCAAAACACAAGGCTGAGGGGCAGAATGGATGTTGGAGGCATGGTCATAATACCCCACACTCCATGACCTTCCTTGTTTTCCTTTATTCCACTCTCTACTCATTATTAGTCCAACCCTTCCTCTTCTACTCATCTCCTAAATGCCTAACCTATGTTGACCCGCCTATTATAAGTTCTTCAGCTCTTTGTACTTCCTCTATCAAATTACTCATCATGTTTTATTATAATTCATCGACTGATAACTCTCTTCCTCATCAGTCTAAAGTCCACGAGTGCGTGTGTGTGCTGGTCATGCAGTCGTGTGTCGGAAGGTGTGCGGCACAACCAGGCCCTAAGCATCTGTGCAAAACAATGACCTGAATACCTGCTGTTCTAAGTGATTTCCTTACTGAAGTTGGTAATATAATCCCCATTTCGGACACTGAGGCTCGAAGGGACCAGAGTGCTTGAGGACTAGAGCTGGAATTTGAACGATCAACCTTGGTCCACAGCTCACATTCTTTCTGCCACTGCCCTGGCCATAAAGGAGAACAAAGGATCTGTAAAGACTGAGGGTGTGGTGTCCCTATTCCTGGTAGAGACTGGCTGCATTTATGGGAATATGAGGTTTTGATCTGCTTGAGATGTCACCTTATCTTCTGACCAGCTCTCTCCCAGCTCTTGCATTGTTCCCGGGCCTGTTTGTCACAGCATGGCCTGGCCCCAAAGTCCTTGCTAGGGGAAAGCTAAAGGGCTCAGCTGGAAGGAGAATGCTGGTGTTTTAAGAATTATAATAATGGCATTGACTTAGCCCTTTTCATATCTGAGGCACAGCTCATTTAATCACTGTGATAATCCAAGAGATATGAACTATTATTTTTCCCATTTTACATTTGAAGAAACTGAGGATTAGAAAGACTAAATACCTTTGAATACCTTGTCTAAGGAGGCAGAGTTTGAAGCAGCAAAATGTGGGTTTGAAGCCAGGCCACCCAAGCTCAGAGGACAAGGTCTTAATTAAGAAGCCACACTGTCTTAATTCAGAGGAGAAGGAGTAGAGAGTGCGGAAATAAAATGCAAGCTTCCTCCTTGACCTCTGTATTGCCGGATGAGAGGGGAAAAGCTACTGTGACTTGCTTGGTTTTCATAAAATAAAAATTTCCCCCTTTGAGTTGACTTATTTAGCATATTTCCACCTATATTAGCAGTACCCATTTATGAAGCTCTTATTATATACACAAAACACTGCACCTGCCATAAGTGGAATGTAAAAATAAATAAGACATTATTCCTGCCAGCAAAGAAATTTACATTGCACATAGCATAAACCAGAATGGCTGAAACAAGGAATAAGTCCAAAGAATGTTCCAGAAAAGTCCCAAGAATAATTCTGACTCCAGGTACAGGCAAATCTACAGGCTCAAACATTGCTATTACAGCTGTTTCTGCTCTGTATTTGACTATCACTCTTTCTTGCCTCTGGATTCCACTCTGAGGTAGACTATTTCCATATGATGGCCTGACAGCTCCTGAGTCAAACATCTGAGTAGGGGAACAGAACATGCTGGTTGGCCTGGGTCATGCATGTTCTTCTGGACTGGAGTGGCACAAGAGAGAACAGGGAGAGATGTTTCCCTAAAGGAAAATCAGAACTTTTACCAGGAGGAGGAGAAGGAGCAGATGCTGGACTTGCAGGAACAATGGGTGGCCATCATTGCACTCCAGTTAACAAGAGTGCCCATCAACAGATAAATGGATGAAGATGATACAGTACACACACACACACACACACACACACATAGGAATGTTACTCAGCCATCAAAAGAGTAAAATAATGCCATTTGTAGCAATCTGGATGGGACTAAAGATTATTTTGGGCTTCTCTGGTAGCTCAGGGAAAGAATCCTTCTGCCAATGCGGGAACGAGGGTTCAGTCCCTGGTCCAGGAAGATCCTCTGGAGAATGAAATGGCAACCCACTCCAGTATTCTTTCCTGGAGAACCCCAATGGACAGAGGAGCCTGGCAGGCTACAGTCCACTGGGTCGTAAAGAGTTGGACATGACGTAGTGACTGAACAACAAGAAGAGCAGGATTATTTTACCAAAAAAAGTCCATCAGAAAAAAACCCGACAAATACATATGATATCACTTATATGCAGGATCTAAAATAATATACAGATCAATATAGCTATGAAACAAAAACAGACTCACAGATATAGAAAATGACTTGTGGTTGCCAAGGCAGAGAGCGGGTAGGGGAGGGAAGGAATGGAGGTTTGGGGTTATACATAAGATGGATAAACTATTACACATAGGATGGAGAAACAACAAGGTCATACCCTATAGCACAGGGAATTGTATTCAATATCTTGCAATATCTTGTAAAACCTATAACAGAAAAAAATCTGAAAAAAAAATATATATATAAACTGAATCACTTTGCTGTACACCTGAAACTAACACGTTGTAAATCAACTATACTCCAGTTTAAAAAACTTAATAAAAAACAAAAACAAACAGGAAAAAGCAGGGTAAACGAAATGTGTCAGGATAAGATGATGTGTCCTGTTCAAACAGACAGTCCTAAAGTACTGGGGGCTCAGGCAGCCAGAAAGGGCCTCCTAAAGACCACATAGCTGAACTATATCTTGAAAAGTACTGAATTAGATAAACAGAGAGGAAAGAGGGAGAGGCTTCTAGTTTGGTATGGAGGTAAAGGATTGGAGGGATTTAGGAACAGAAAGTGAAAGTGTTAGTCACTAAGTCGTGTCCGACTCTTTGCAACCCCATGGACCGTGTAGTACACCAGGCTTCTCTGTCCATGGGATTCTCCAGGCAAGAATGTTGAACTGGGTTGCCATTTCCTCGTCCAGGGGATCTTCCCCACCCAGGGATTGAACCCAGGTCTCCTGCATTGAAGGCAAATTCTTCATCACCTGAGCCGCCAGGGAAGCCCTTGGAACAGAGAGTGGAGCAGTGGCGGCTGTGCTGAGCGAGAAGACTGGAGCAGTGAGGGTGGTTTTCTGGGCCCGAGCTTTTCCAAGAATGAGAGATATGCTGGATCACTTCCAGTTTGAGGCTGTTTGTAGATAAAATGAAGAAATGCCAAAGCGTGCTAAAAATTCTTTGCTATTTTAACTCTTTACATGTAACAGAGAAACAGTTTAACACTTCCCCCCCAACACAACCCAGGCAACGGTCCCATTCTCATGACATTTAGAGGAAAAAAAATGAATATTTTTTGCATATCACCTGGGCTATGTGGTCCAGCCAAGGCCATAAGGGAAAGATGTAGGATCAGCATCTTCTTTCATCTTGTCACAGAACCACAGTGATTGTATGTGGAGCTGAATTTGAAAAGGACACTGGACACTGGAGTCTTAGCTGAAAGGTATTCCTGCTCTATG
>SJXQ01013027.1:308434-343141 GCA_006408695.1 Aepyceros melampus
CTCATCAAAGGACAGGCTGCAGGGGCGGAGGCTGGGGTGGGGGTGGGGACTGAGTAAGGGGGGGCATGACTGGGTGAGCTCATCAGCGCTCTCACACGGAGGAAGATGGGGTTTCCATGCTGCTGAGCTCCAAGGAGCCCCACCCACATCAGAGCCCATGTGGATGATACCCTTGAGTTGTAAAGACATGCTAAGTCATGTGATTTCTAAAGAACTGGAGGAAAACCTCCAATCACAGTAGATATACGTAACCCCCCCACACACACACCAAGAGAAATATAGCTCATCAGCCACATCTTCACTAAAATCACAAAACAATAACCTCCTTGGGGGTTTGGTTCTCCTTAGCACCAAGTGTCAGAAAGACAGTTTGGCCAGGATTCTCCGCCAGAGAAGAGTCTTCAAGGATATGAAATAATTACTCTAATGGCTAATTCTAGGGTAATTCATCCCCTTCAATGTAGAAAACATTCTGTCTGTTTAAAAGCATTTCCACAAAGGTGGTGTGTACTTTGGAAGGAATTCCTAGAGCCCTTTGGTTTAAGCAAATCCAATAAGTGAAAAAATTATTTTATACAAAAAGGCTAGTTCAGGGGAATTATTCAGTTTACAAAAAATAGTTCCTGCAGCATTTTCCTCTACACTAAGCCCTTGTTAGCATGTGAATAACATGAGACCATTTTATAAAAATAGTGATGGCCTCATCACTCATAGGGGACACTCCTGTTGTGGGGATGATGGACATCAGGATTGGGAAATGTTTACAAACCAGGAACAAGACTTCAGCTGTTATAACAAGGACCTCTTCCCTCATCAGATCTATGCTCCAGCAACTCGAAGTGTTACCAGCCGAAACCTCCCGAGGCCCCTGGGAGACAGCTGCGTGGCCGGGATGCCATCTTAGATTTCACAAGAGGGAGGGAAATCCCAGCTCTGAGAGACTGAGGGACTCACCCAAGGTCACCAGCAAGTCAGTGGGCAGTCTGGGCCCTCCCCACTTCTGGCAGCCCTGCCCTAGTGTGCTGTGTGTTTTTAAAACTCAAATGCTTCTCCCTCCAGAAACTCCATTCTCCTCCCCTTGAGTGCAGGCTCCACTCTAAGTAATAGACAGTGGAAAGGGCCATTTAGTAACTTTACAGTAAAGAAACCGCACAAATACCTCATCAAAGTTAACATCGCCAGTAACAAGACAATTGATGCCATATGTTCCACACGATGCAAGGAGAAAGGCACACTTTCTGTAATAGGCTTCCCAAACCCTAGAATCTCAGTTTCATCATGAAAAACACTAGTCAACCCCAAATGGAGGGATGCTTTACCCAAAAACCCCCCAAAACCTGACCACTCTCTTTAAAAGTGTCAAGGTCAAAAAAAAGTGTCAAGGTCATGAAAATCAAGGAAACCAAGGAAAAACAGAAATTGTCATAGACGGGAAAGGACTAAGGGGACACAATGGCTAAATGAATGTGGGGCCCCAGATGGGCTCCTGGAACAGAAGAAAGACATCAGTGGCAAACAGGGGCACTCGGAATGAGTCTGCTGTTTAGTTAATAATGTTTTACTGATGTTAGTGTCTTAGTTCTGCTAAAGATACCATGCTTATGCAAGGAGTTGGTGTTGGGGGAAGCTGGTGAAATGTGTATGGGAACTCTCTGTATCATCTTTGTAACTCTTCTGTAAATCTAAAATCATTTCCCCTGAAAATTTTTGTTTCTCAAGCCTGGGGTAATTTAAATGCGCCTTCCTCTGTGTCTTTCCTCCTGGGGTGATGGGGCAGGACCAAGGCCAAGTGGCACATTTGGCCAGTCTGGGCGGCTTTGGCGTCTTCTGGGGAAAGAGCTGCATCACATTCCCTAAATTCTGTTGGCTGTCAGTCTGCCTGCCCCATCTTCTGAGATGAGCTCAGCTGCCCATCTGAGTGTGAACGTGCTCAGGACATGCCAGGGGGCTCAGCCAGACAGCTGTGCCTACAGAGCTAGGGAGGGAAATGTACACAGGTTTTAAGACTCAGGGCTCAAGATGCTTTCCACAGTGATTTTCCTGATTTAGGAATCTCATGATTCAAGAATATAAAAGTTCAATGACTGTCTACCAATCAAACCTAACAATATGATGCACACACAATCACCAAAAGCAGAGGAGGAGACCCCAAGGGTTTTGAGGATGTATAGGGACAAAGATCAGCATGTCTTGTCCATTCTCATAGTTTCCTAAGATGGTCACCATCAATTTCCTCTTTCCAAGTGCATACTGACAGCTTAACTCTTAGATGGAATCTCTTTCTCCTATCTTTGAATCTTTTTTTTTTTTTAATATTTATTTATTTGGCTGTATCAGGTCTTAGTTGCATCATGCAGGATCCTTGGTTGCAGCTCAGGGGTTTCTTAATTGCAGACTCAGTTGTTGAGGCTCATGTGCTCAGTTGCCCCATGGCATGTGGGATCTTAGTTCCTCAACCAAGGATCAAACCTATGTCCCCTGCAATGCAAGGCAGATTCTTAACTGCTGAACCACCAGGGAAGTCCCTGGGTTGGGTTTTCGACTTGCTTCGGCCAATGAAATGTGGCAGAATTGATGCTATTCTAATTCTGGATCCAGCCTTTAAGAGACCAGCAACTTCTGCTTTCCCTCTCAGAGCCAGCTTTCAGAAAAGAAGTCCTGAAAACTCTGATACCCTGAGACCACTGTCTTATGAACGGCCCTGAATCTACCAGGCACCTGGCCCAGAGGGGAGGATGAATGGAGCATCAACAACGTTCCAGGTCGATGAGCAACACGGTGGAGCTTCCAGGCCAGTTCAGCTGCATGAGTGACCTCAGCTGAAGCCCACAGAAAGCAGAACAGGCCAGCTGATCCCAGTCAACCCACAGAATCACAGGAAATAATCATCTCAGTAGAACCTCAGCTCCATGAAAACTGAGATTTTTGCTTGTGTTGCTAATACCTGAAATAAATTCCAGAACTTAAAACTGTGTGTGGCACGAAGTGGTCATTCATTTAATCTTTGCTGAATCAGTTCAGTTCATTCAGTCGCTCAGTCATGTCCAATTCTTTGTGACCCCATGAGTCGCAGCACGCCAGGCCTCCCTGTCCATCACCAACTCCTGGAGTCTACCCAAACTCACGTCCATTGAGTTGGTGATGCCATCCAACCATCTGATCCTCTGTTGTCCCCTTCTTTTCCTGCCCTCAATCTTTTCCAGCTTCAGAGTCTTTTCAAATGAGTCAGCTCCTTGCTTCAGGTGGCCAAAGTATTAGAGTTTTAGATTCAATATCAGTCCTTCCAATGAACACCCAGGACTGATATTTAGGATGGATTGGTTGGATCTCTTGGCAGTCCAAGGGACTCTCAAGAGTCTTTTCCAACACCACAGTTCAAAAGCATCAATTCTTTGGCGCTCAGCTTTCTTCACAGTCCAACTCTCACATCCATACATGACCACAGGAAAAACCATAGCTTTGACTAGATGGACCTTTGTTGACAAAGTAATGTCTCTGCTTTTTAATATGCTGTCGAGGTTGGTCATAACTTTCCTTCCAAGGAGTAAGCATCTTTTAATTTCATGGCTGCAATCACCATCTGCAGTGATTTTGGAGTCCCAAAAAAATAAAGTCAGCCATTGTTTCCATTGTTTACCCATCTATTTGCCATGAAGTGATGGGACCAGATGCCATGATCTTAGTTTTCTGAATGTTGAGCTTTAAGCCAACTTCTTCACTCTTCTCTTTCACTTTCATCAAGAGTCTCTTTAGTTCTTCTTCACTTTCTGCCATAAGGGTGGTGTCATCTGCATATCTGAGGTTATTGATATTTCTCCCGGCAATCTTGATTCCAGCTTGTGTTTCTCCCAGCCCAGCGTTTCTCATGATGTACTCTGCATAGAAGTTAAATAAGCAGGGTGACAATATACAGCCTTGACGTACTCCTTTTCCTATTTGGAACCAGTCTGTTGTTCCATGTCCAGTTCTAACTGTTGCTTCCTGACCTGCATACAGGTTTCTCAAGAGGCAGATCAAATGGTCTGGTATTCCCATTTCTTTCAGAATTTCCACAATTTATTGTGATCCACACAGTCAGAGGCTTTGGCACAATCAATAAAGCAGAAATAGATGTTTTTCTGGAACTCTCTTGCTTTTTCGATGATCCAGCGGATGCTGGCAATTTGACCTCTGGTTCCTCTGTCTTTTCTAAATACAGCTTGAACATTTGGAAGCTCACGGTTCACGTATTGCTAAAGCCTGGCTTGGAGAATTTTGAGCATTACTTTACTAGCATGTGAGATGAGTGCAATTGCTCGGTACTTTGAGCATTCTTTGGCATTGCCTTTCTTTGGGACTGGAATGAAAACTGACCGTTTCCAGTCCTGTGGCCACTGCTGAGTTTTCCAAATTTGCTGACCTATTGAGTGCAGCACTTTCACAGCATCATCTTTCAGGATTTAAAATAGCTCAACTGGAATTCCATCACCTCCACTAGCTTTGTTCATAGTGATGCTTCCTAAGGTCCACTTGACTTCACATTCCAGGATGTCTGGCTCTAGGTGAATGATCACACCATCATGATTATCTGGGTCATGAAGATCTTTTTTGTACAGTTCTTCTGTGTATTCTTGCCACCTCTTTTCAATGTCTTTTGCTTCTATTAGGTCCATACCATTTCTGTCCTTTATTGAGCCCATCTTTGCCTGAAATGTTCCCTTGGTATCTCTAATTTTCTTGAAGAGATCTCTAGTCTTTCCCATTCTATTGTTTTCCTCTCTTTCTTTGCATTGATCGCTGAGGAAGGCTTTCTTATGTCTCCTTGCTATTCTTTGGAACTCTGTATTCAAATGGATGTATCTTTCCTTTTCTCCTTTGCCTTTTGCTTCTCTTCTTTTCACAGCCATTTGTAAGCCCTCCTCAGGCAGCCATTTTGCTTTTTTGCATTTCTTTTTCTTGGGGATGGTCTTGATCCCTGCCTCCTAAACAATGTCACGAACCTCTGTCCATAGTTCTTCAGGCACTCTGTCTATCAGATCTAGTCCCTTAAATCTATTTCTCACTTCCACTGTATAATCATAAGGGATTTGTTTAGGTCATACCTGAATGGTCTAGTGGTTTCCCCACTTTCTTGAATTTAAGTCTGAATTTGGCAATAAGTAGTTCATTATCTGAGCCACAGGCAGCTCCCGGTCTTGTTTTTGCTGACTGTATAGAGCTTCTCCATCTTTGGCTACAAAGAATATAATCAATCTGATTTCAGTATTGACCATCTGGTGATGTCCATGTGTAGAGTCTTCTCTTATGTTGTTGAAAGAGGGTGTTTGCTATGACCAGTATGTTCTCGGCAAAACTCTATTAGCCTTTGCCCTGCTTCATTCTGTCCTCCAAAGCCAAATTTGCCTGTTACTCCAGGGGTTTCTTGATTTCCTACTTTTGCATTCCAGTCCGTATAATGAAAATGACATCATTTGGGGGTGTTAGTTCTAAAAGGTCTTGTAGGTCTTCACAGAACCATTCAACTTCAGCTTCTTCAGTGTTACTGATTGGGGCATAGACTTGGATTACTGTGATATTGAATGGTTTGCCTTGGAAACGAACAGAGATCATTCTGTCATTTTTGAGATTGTATCCAAGTACTGCATTTTGGACTCATTTGTTGACTATGATGGCTACTCCATTTCTTCTAAGGGATTCCTGCCCACAGTAGTAAATATAATGATCATCTGAGTTAAATTCACCCATTTCAGTCCATCTTAGTTTGCTGATTCCTAGGATGTCAACATTCACTTTTGCCATCTCCTGTTGGGCCACTTCCAATTTGCCTTGATTCATGGACCTAACATTCCAGGTTCCTATGCAATATTGCTCTTTACAGCATCAGACCTTGCTTCTATCATCAGTCAATACATTCTCTAAAACCCCAAACCTCCCATCTGAACAGTTTCAGCCTGATGTGCGGAGGACAGTTGCCTCTACTGGCAATGGATGTCATTGCAGTACAGCTCTATTAGACAAGAGTGAATCGTTAAGAGTTGATAGGAGAATCTCAAGCTTACAGACCAGAAATGAATAAACTTTTTCTCTAAAGGGCTGGATAGTAAATATTTTAGCTGCCTGGGCCATATCATCTCTAATCCAACTACTCAACTCTGTCATTTTAACATGAAATCAACCATAGGCAATATGTAAGACAATGGGAGAGGCTTATGTTCCAAGAGAACTATATTTACAGACTCTGAAATTTGAATTTCATTTAATTGTGCATGACACAAAATATTATTCTTTTTTGCTTTTTCCCCTAATTATTTAAAGATGTAAAAACCATTGTTGCCTTGCAGATCATATAAAATAAATGTAGTGGCCAGTTTTGGCCTCTGGACTGAAGTTTGCTGCCCACTGCTGTTAACAATTTCCTAGTGACTCAAAGTATGAGAGAAGAATTCAATTTCCAGGGTGAATAGCTGGAAGACAATTCGTTTTTAAAGCAGTATTATTCATAATGACTTCATGAATATTCATAGCCATTTCTGCCTTCTAGGCACTTTTATAGCCAGTATGCCTGGATGAGAAAGCAGCAGGCAGTAGCCAAGGGAGAAGAACCAATCCTCAGGCTGGGAATGCCAAATCCACTAACCACTTCCTTCTTCCTCCTTCTGAGAAAGAGCTGGCCGCAAGCAGGGGGGAGCAATGGGAGGTCTTCGCAGACAGGGTGACACAGGAATCAGACTGACAAGGAGTTAGGGAAGGAAAAGCTGTGAGTTTGTTCCTTGCATGGGCCAGTTAGCTCTTGGCTGGCGTCTGTACCCCGGGCCCCAGACAGCTAATGTTGTGTAGGCAGAAAAGTAGGCCTTCAGAGGAGGATCATTTCCAACCTAATGCCTTTGTGATTGGAGGATGGACGAGCCATTTTAGTAATCAAAATATCAGACAGTTGTTAATTTCTCTGGGTGTGACCCTGGCCCATGTGACCTCTGGGGGTATATTGTGGGAGGTGTGTGTGTGCTAAGTCACTTCAGTTGTGTCAGGCTCTTTGTGACCCTATGGACTGTAGCCCACCAGGTTCCTCTGTGCCTAGAGTTCTCCAGGCAAGAATACTGGAGTGAGTTGCCATCCAGGGGATCTTCCCTACCCAGGATTGAACTCGCATCTCCTGGGGCTCCTGCTTTGCAGGCAGATTCTTTTTTTTTTTTTCTTCACAGAGCACAGAAAACTTTATTCATCCACACTGCTCTGGAGAAGGGCAGGCTCACTTCAATATGGTATCCTCTTGGGCTTCAGCCAGCTCCCACTCGATGCACTTCCACTCATCCCGCTTCTTCTCCTCGGCTGCAAGCCTCCTCTCTTCTGCCTGAGCTTTCAGGTAATTGTAGCACTTGGCGGCGTAGGCCATGACGAGGAACAGGGCGGAGTAACGGCCAAGCTTGATGAGCGGAGAGCCTTGCACCGTCGGAACCATCTTGTCCGTGACCGCGCTGGAAGCTGCAGGCAGATTCTTTACTGCTGAGCCGCAGGGAATAGTGGGAGGGGCAGGGACAAAAGACGATAACATATTTTGAACGAGAAAAACTATTTAAAAAAACACAAAACATTTAGGATGAAAAGGTCCGAACACATACAGAAGTAGAGAACAAAATAGAAAGAACCCTTATGTACCCAGTTCCAGCTTCAAGGGCTGTCAACTTACAGCCAAAGTTGTTTCATCCACATCCAATCCTAGAAGACTTAAGAGTAAATTCCAGATATCACAGTATTTCATAAGGCAAAAGCTATTTTAACTGCATAGGAATTAATTATTTAGAATTCCAAAACTACTCAAAATTTGCTTGGAAAAATGAAAAAAATAAAAAAAGAGCAATAGCGAAGACCTATACAATATCTACACATTTTACATGTGGTTAACATGTCCCTTAAGTCTCTCTCTTTTAATTGAAGTGGGAACTCACATAACACACAATTAACCATTTTAAAGTGTATAATTCTGCAGCATTTAGTGCATTCCCCATGTTGTACAACTGCCACTTCCCTCTAGTTTTAAAATTTATTCATCACCTCAGAAGAATACCCTGTATTCTTGAAGCAATTACTCCCCATTCCTCCCGAATGCATGGATGTGATGTGTTTTGATTCGATATAGTTATTATTACTTTTATACTAATCTCCTTTCCATACCTTTGGCCAGTTCTGGTTGGTCTTACGTTCGTTTGACACAGTTACAGAAATTTTTTGTAGTTTTGCTTTCTGATATAACAAATGTACCACTCTCATTTTGCACCTCAAAAATATTGTTAGTGTTAATGTTGATATTGTTATTTTGAAACTAGTTCATATATAATCAGTTATGAGCTATCAACTAAGTAATTATATTAGTGCTCTTAGGAAGGCAGATTTTCACCATGAAAACAATCGCTTCAGGGCTGCTTTCTTCGCATGAGGTCTGATTTAAACCCACTTGCTAATGCAGAGACATAAGAGAGGTGGGTTCAATCCCTGGGTTGGGAAGATCCCCTGGAGGAGAGCATGGCAACCCACTCCAGTATTCTTGCCTGGAGAATCCCCATGGGCAGAGGAGCTCAGTGGGCTATAGTCCATAGGGTCGCAAAGAGTCGGACACAACTGAAGTGACTTAGCATTCACACACACACCACACTTGGTCAGAGCTGTGTGAAGCACACGGGAGACTGGTCGACTACTGCTCAGGAAGGACCTCAGAAAAACGAGAGCCCTGACCTCATGCAGTGTTCATACTCCAAGATCAGTGGGTCTCTTACCTAGGCTTCTAGACCGATGCTTCTGGAATCCTAGAGGCAGTAGACACATACTCTGAAGAGCCATTCAGTCACGATCTTGAATAATTCAGACTGGTTAGAAGGAGGGTGTTTAATCTGACGGTGGGCTATCTGAGGAATTACAGAATCTGAAGGGAGAGGAAGACCAGTGAATCCAGCCTTTCCTGGATACAGGTAAACCAGACCTGGGGGGCTTACCCAAGTGCATACTGCAGAGCCAGGCCAAGGACCCACATCTCTTGCCTTTTGCTCCAGGCCTTCCCATCATCGCTCACAGATTAATTAAGAGGTCTGCTGGGAGGGTGGGCATTGGCTGATGCTTAGCAACATGCTCAGCACACCTTGAGGACAAGGGAAATGCAACAATGCCTTGGGTAGGAGATGAGTAAAAATTGGTGCATCTTCCAGACCAGAAAAAGCCACAAATCGAGAGGCAAGTCCACTCTGAAAGAGTCTCCACATCCTCTCACTCAGCCTCAGCCTCGCGATCTTGCTCCTACATGGTCATCTCCATGGCTGAGTTAAGCGGCATGTGCATTCACCACTTCGAGACAAAACAGCATGGCAACGAAAGCTAAGGCTCCGAAATTATACAGACAAGGTTCAAATTCCAGGGCTGCTGCATGTTATCTGGGTGATCCTGGACAAGTGCCCAGCTTCTTTACGTCTCAGGTGCCTCATCTGTAAAATAGGGCATCGTAATAGCGAGTAAATGTGTGGCTGGGAATACCACACAGAGGGCACGTGCAAAGAACTGAGCACAGGCTTGGATATTATATGGGCTCATAAAGGATGGCTTTTGTTATCCATGAACTTCTGCTGAGGACCAGAAAGATGTTATCTACTGAGCAAGTCATGCTGTGGGACAAAGAGATGAATAACATACAGTCTTACTCTGTAGGAACTCACAGTCTGATAGGGGAGGGATGAGTGATAAAGAAGCAGCTCTACCTAGTTTGACAGAAGTCTCCTCCACCATACAGGAAAACAGGATTCCAACACAGCCATGCTTTCCATTACTCTGCAAGCATCCTTAAGGATTAAAGAGACCAAAGTAACAGACATTGACATTGACAACGTGAGATCTGCAGAGTGCAGGCCGACAGAGCCCTCTGAAGCCTCAGTCTCTTGAAGGCCACTTGGGGTCAGGCAAGCTTCCCATGTCACATCCATGCGACTATACTGGCCACTTAGGACACTTCTGTTTGGGACCATTCTTTTTTTTTTTTTTTTAATGTAGTGGGGCAGCGGGGAGATCCCGTCAATCTTTCATAAGGTTAATCCAAACCATCTTTTCTTCACTGAAAGAAAAGATAGTCCACGTCATCCCCAAAGTAAGAGATCTACCCTCATTCTTCTTTTTTCTACTTTCAGTTTCAAGATTCTTCCTGTTCATGATGAGACTACGCTTGCCTGTTGTGCCTTTATAGCACATTTAATTTCAGACTTGGGGAGACGGTGACTGGACCTGAGGGTGGTTTTGTGGTCTCCAGGAGATGCTTTCAGGTTCTCAAAGGGGAGACCACAGCCAGGTGTGCCCGGGTGGGCCCCAGTCCTCACAATGTCACAGGTGCCCCTTCAGTGCACACAGCCTGGTCTGCTTCACTTTCTCTGAAAAGCAGGTTCTGGCAGGGACTCTTCCCACTGGGTCACCCCTGTAGGGAAGGCCCAGTTATCTTGTTCACGTCTGTGGGTTAGTCACTCAGTTGTGTCCGACTCTTTGCGACCCCAGAGTTTGTAGCCTGCTAGGCTCCTCTGTCCATGGGGTTTCCCAGGCAAGAACACTGGAGTGGGTGGCCATTTCCTTCCTGACCCAGGGATCGAACCCAGGTCTCCAGCATTGCAGGCAGACTCTTTAGCATTTGAGCCTTCATAAAGCCTTTGATAACTTCCCCACTTACCTCCCTTGCTAAGGGTTATCATTACAGGAACCACATTTTTGAAACCCATGATCAAAACTTGAGAGCTGACACCTGGGAAAAGGGAATAATGTGAAACACAGTCATACCTGGGAAAACAGGGATATGTCAGAGCAAACGCAGGAATAAGACAGAGAGCTTTGGGAAAACAGGGAAAGGAGCAATTCTTTCTGGGAAAAGCCAACAATAGTAAAACAAAAATATGTAATCCCCAAACAGGCTCTCAGGCTCACTTAAAGATAAGTGGGGCAGTTAGGGTTGAAGTTGGGTCCTCGGACTGCCCTGAAGCTCCTGAGGAGCTGCCAAATGTGAGCACTGGTTTTCTAGTAAATTAACCAGATTTTGCTCTCCTAACTATATTCACAGTTACAATTATCATATACTGAGGATTTAGAATGTGTCACGTGTTGTGCTAAGAGTTTTATCTTTCCTATACCATTGAGGTGTACATGCTAAGGTGTCAAAGTGTTTCATCTATCATCAGTCTGTCCATCCAACCATCCATCCATACCAGCTATCCATCCACCCACCAGTCTATCCATCCACTTACTCACCCATCCATCCATCCATCCATCCACCCCCTCCCCCCCATCCATTCACTCAGCCATTATCCATCCATCCAGGAAATATTTACTAAGCAAGTACTAGGTCTCTGAGAAGCCACTGATCAGATGCCCATATTCCTGCTCTTACTGCATTGGTGGAAGCCCTCACATAAGGAAATAGCCCAGCACAATGTGACAAACACAACATGAGCAGATTTTCCCAAGAACTTCCGGAGGGCCTTCAGTTCCGGTTCCGGTTCCAGCCCCACCTCCCACCTTGTGAGTTCGAAATTAAAATGCATTCATTAATCCCATCTTAAAGTCCCAAACAGCCCTCTGCTTCAAGTGGTAATAAATATTTCATGCCCAATTGTGCTGAGTTCCTCGCTGTGTTTATTAAATGGTGTTTCTCATAATTCCAGTTATTCATTTTAATAGGTCAGGCCTTGGCTGTGATTTAAACAGACCGCTGAGGAAACAGCCGTGGTTAAACATTGTAACAATATGGATTATTAATTTAATTGGCCGGCTATTACTTGTTTGGACTCAGAGCTAACACATTTAGTTCAGTCTCTGGTGGCCCGTAAACCACAAAGGTCGTGACTTTAACATTCAGAAGAATGGGAAAGAGGAAGGAGGTTGAGATTAGGAGGAAAACTTACAAAGCAGTGTGGGGAGGACAGTGTGGGGAAGCGGCAGGCTTGCTGAAGGCAGAGCAGGGCAGCGGGGATTGATCTGTCGGCTTCTCATTAGAGCTTCTTCAGCAACCACTGCCTGGGCTGGCGACGGTCAGGAGCACCTTGCTCAGATTCTGAAAGAGCCAGATGCTTAGCAATGGTGGAGGGAGCACCGTAAACCAAACAGGCCTTCACGTCTCTTGTGGATGCTTGAGCCACTGGCAAGGCTTGTGTGCCATGAAAAAAGCAATAGAAGGCGGGGGATTGGGGGCTGGGTAACCAGGATGGTCCATTCCTCAACCTCCTCCAGCTTCCAAATACCAGAGCTATGAGCTACTGACCTCCTCCTATAGGATAAATCCTGTGAGCTTTCTTGATACCACCTGTGCCTGCAGGGGCCCTGAGATTTAGATGAGATCTCCTTGGACCTGTACTCCAGGACCGATGGCGGGCCAAAGTCTTCTCTGAGGGTCTGCACATTTCCCAGGTGAGCCTTACCTCTCTGGCCCAGGTTCTCACTCCAGCTGAATCTGTTTCATTGGTCAATGGATTTGCAATCATCCTGGACTGACCCAAACAGAAGATGCTGCCCCTTGCCTGATTTCCGTCACAAACCACTCAAGGCCTGTATGAGAGTGGGGAAGACTGGGATGAAGACTTTGTCGGCAGCAGCCAGGGTCCACATTGCCGCAGGTCAAACAGGACAAGGACTTTCTTGTTCCTGAAAGGCCTCCCCCATGCTTCCTGTGATGAGATGGTTCTGTGGGCTGCCCTACATTTGGAATTTTCTGATTCTGTGCTGTCTGACTTTTGTCCCTAACTCTCATCTCCTCTCTAGAAGACTGGTTATTAGTTGAGCGCCCATGAACTTCCAAGACATTCTGTGGGTCTGTGAACTGGGATGGGAGGAAATGGCATCTCTTTGATAGCCTCCAGCTGAATTTTAGTATTCCCTTCTCTTGTGCATGCAGGAGACAAGCCTATAGATATTATAGTGCCTGTGACTTTGTCACTGAGAAGTCCAGATATTTGTATATTGTATTACAGTTATTGAAACATCATTTATGCTCTCCTTTGACATGAAGCCCGCTGTTTCCTCCTAGACTGCAGAACATCACGGTGTTTCTCTGTGTAGATCCTTATATGACAAAACTTGTCAGGACTTAAGTAACACTGGGCTTGGTAGTTCAGCCACCAAATGGTGAAGTTGTGTGTTTCCACAACTGGAGTTTAACTCCATAAACTTTAGAGGCTTCGTGTGGGTCCTTGTAAAGTCAGCTGTGAAATTTTCAAATACACTTGCAACCCTTTATCTTTAAGAATCAGGATTTTCGACCTTGGAACTATCAAACTAAAAAACAAACTCGAGTGTCCTACAGGACATGTGCATTCTCCTTATCAAACAAACATGTCACCACACTGGCCAGGATCAAACCAAGAAACAACGGTCTTCATGTGCCTATGCCTTTACAAAATAAAATTCAAGATGAAGTTGCCTGTTTTCAGTGCAGCACTGCCTTATTATTTAAATGTATTTGTAAAGTACATGTATCTATAAATATTTAAATGTATTTATAAAAGTATTTGTAAAGTATAAAATGGACACGAACTTGAGCAAACTCCAGGAGACAGTGAAGGACAGGGGAGCCTGGTGTGCTGCAGTCCACGGGATCGCGAACAGTTGGACATGACTCAGCGACTGAACAACAGCATAAAGTAGCCCAAGAATCACTCTACCACAATTTTTAAAAATTTGATAATATTTTAATATATTTGGCTTCCTTTTCATCCTATATATTTCATTTTATACATTGTAAATATTAATCTAAGAAGAGGTTTCTAGCTTTCCCTAAGTGGCCAGTGGTACAGAGATTGCAGAAGTTTCACTGTCATGAAGAGCCATTCGGCTTCACTCAGCCCACCTTGACATCACCAAAGTCTGGACCTTTCTCTGGGTAGGAGCCGGTCTGTGGTTGTGTTGGCAACCTCCTCCTCATGCCTGCCCACCTTCACATGCCCATCTGCTCCCCAAATCCTCACCATTCTCAGTCCCCACGTGCTGCTGAAGAAAGCAGAGAAATTGGGAAACTTGGCTTCTCATATTCAGCAGTGTCAGGCACCAGTCATGTAGTAAAAGCAAGAAATCATCACGTTCACCAGAATGTGGCCAAGATCTAGAAGGGCAGACCTCAAATTTGAAAGCAGTGGTTTGTGGACAAGTAGAATTGTGTCAGCTTCCTGGTTCCCCTCCTGCCTCAAGAGTTGCTGGCTTTTCTAGTTCCTACATTCATCGTGGGGAGTAAACCTCTGAAGTGTATTGTCCCAGGAGAAGCTCAGGCTGGAATGTCAGCACAGGAGGAGGGTTTATTTTCCATCTATGAGGTGTGTGGCCGGTGCCTGCCACATAGATGCCCCCAACACAATGTTTGTTGAATTAATGAACCAACAAATGAATGAAGGGAGGATTTCTATAAATTACTAAGGGAAGTCAGGGGTGAATCTCTAAGTAGCACTGTTCCTAATAATCCAGGGAGCCAGTCCCATTCCTCAATTTATGTGTGTGTGTGCACACGCATGCATGTGTTGCAATAAACACAAATATCCTGGAGAGGAAACATCATCAGAGATGTGATGTCCATCATTTCATTTAATCCCAGCTGAAACTCTCCAAAGTTCCATGATGCGCTGGCATTTACACGATCTATGTGCCTGCCCAGCAGGAGGCTGCTGGGTGCCCTTGCCACCCAGCAGGGGCAGGGGACCCCTCCCTACTGGCCACACACCCAGCTCAGCCTAAGGGGAGCAAGGGGGCATTTGGCTTCAGGACAGAGACCACCCACCAATGTATCGATTCTCCTTGGGTGGAGGTGGGAGGTGGGGGGTAGAGAGACCTCCCGTCACAGCAGACATTGAAGCTGTGGGAAGGGCAGGCAAAATGAAAAAGGGGCTTCCATGCATTGGACTTCCTAGGTGGCTCAGTGGTAAAGAATCTGCCTGCCAATGCAGGAGACAGGGGTTTGATCCCTGGGTCAGGAAGATCCTCTGGAGGAGGAAATGGCTACCCACTCAAGTATTCTCGCCTGGACAATCCCATGGCCAGAGGAGCCTGGAGCGCACCACGTGCATCTTACACAGATAATAAGGCGCAGAGTGGCTTGTCCATGGGCATAGACTCCAAAGCACGTTGTATAAAGCTGTGTGAAATGCTTTCAGACTCCCCTGAAAAAGACGAGGGCCTGCTTCCTTCTCCCTGAGACTCCCACCGCCACCTGGATTAAGGCTCAATGAGACTAGCAGTCTGTGGGAATGCTAAGCTTGGTAGCTGTTTTTCTGGGACTAAAGATGAGCACATTTGCCCCTAAGAATCCTCCTAGAGTGAACTGGAGACAGTGTTTATAGAGGGCAAACCAGTCTCAAATTCATACAGATGGTTCTTCACAATTTTGTTCCAAATTTCTGCAACAGTGTGCACAGGCCTATGTTCACAGTCATGGTGGGGATGCCCACAGGCTGAGCCAAGGGTTGCCTAGTTCCTTCAACATGCTAGGCGGAAAGAGGGACCCCAACATGCACAAGCGGTGCCTTTGCCTTGCACAGGGAGAGCTCAGACTCAGGACCCAGGCGGTCTCGGCCCCAGCTCTGTCTACAGGTCCTGGAATCGATGTGCCGCCATCTGTGTGGCCTCGTCGCCTGGTGTCTCCAGGAGAGAGACCCCCGTTTCCTGTGGCCTAGACTATCGGCCCGGCCATGCCAGTCCCCCAGTCGCAGGCTTCAGAAAGACTGGGTTTGGACATCTCCAGGTGTTTATTTGGTTTTTCCTATTCCTTGGTTTTTAATTGGTTTCAGATGTGAGTACCCAATAGAGGCCCTGAATAAATAAAACAGATCATAAAATATGGCCAAGCAAAATGGGCGTGAGTAATCCCAGAGTGCATGGAAATGCACTTCCAGAAAGGCTCATAAATAATGAGGTGGAAACAGTAGTCTATTTTCCCTTTAATGGAAAGCCAATTAGGAACCCTCTCTGGACTGGAGGGAAGGAGCCAGCTTCCTTTGTTCTGTAATGAGGAGATGGTGGTGGTGGGTGAGGGGAAGCCGGTCAGCTTGCCAGAACAGGACAGAGAAAATCCTGTGGTCACTGGGTCTGTGGGCAGGGACAGTGGAGGAAGTTCAAGGCCTGGTCTTCTTATCCCACCTCAAGCTTCTCCAACTCACTTCCGGAGGCTGCAAGAAGATCTCGAAGCCCAAGCAGACTTAAAGAACTGGCAGAACCGTTTGGAGGCCCACCGCAGGAAGGCTGTCTGTGATCTCACAGAATCGTGTTGTTTCTGATGCATTCTTGGCCCCTACTCCTCCCCCAAGGAAGCCTGGAGGAAGCATCCTGCCTGGTGTGGTTGCTGAAGTGCCAGCGTGGAGGGGCAGGAGGCAGGAGGGCATGCTGTCTCAGGATCCCAGCAGATCCCCAAAGAATCATTTCCTTCCCATCTCTTCCTCATCACTTGTTCTCTCTTTCCTGCTGCTGTCTCCTTGTTCCGAACGCTTATCTTCTCCCAGCTGCTAATGCCCATCACAAAGCTACTGTGCAGAATGTTGTAGATAATACTGTCCCACGAAGACAGAGGTGGTACCGTGTCTTCCACCCTACAAAGCAGGGGATTGAGAATATGAAAGGAACTGCGACTTTTCCAAACCACTGAGTCGCCCAGCAGTAGCAGCAGGAAATCAGGTCTACTCATCCTCTGTGGTCTGCAGGTGCTGCTGCTCACCCAGGGACTGTGAGTGAGGGGTCCCAGTGGGCCTCCTCCCAGAAGCACGAGAGATACTGTATAACACAGCGGTGAAGAGCACAGTCTTTGTGGTCAGGTAGACCTGGGTGAGGGGCTTCCCCAGTGGCTCAGTGGCAAAGGATGCACCTGCTGTGCAGGAGATGTGGGTTCTATCCCTGGGTTGGGAAGATCCCCTCGAGGAGGGCATGGCAACCCACTCCAGTATTCTTGTCTGGAGAATTCCATGGACAGAGGAGCCTGGGGTCTACAGTCCTTAGGGTCACAAAAAGTCAGCCACAACTGAGTGACTGAGCGGGCATGCATGCAAACCAGGGTGAGATTGTTTTTGACCATGAAGTGTGGAATATGGGATCTTAGTTCCTTGACCACGGATCAAACCCACACCGCCTGCATTGGGAGTGTGGAGTGTAACCACTGGGCCGCCAGGGAAGTCCTTGGGTGAGATTCTTGAGAATCCCTCCATCCCTTAATAGCCCTGTCACCTTGATCTCATTTCTCAATTGCTTAAGCCTGATAACTGCCTTTGTAAAATAAAACTAATGAACTTAATTTATACTGATGTGAAGACATAAACAGCAGGGATTCTGCTAGTAGTTATTATTTAAAAAGACTTTGTGGCCAGCCTGTTGGGATAGCCGTGAGGATTCCCCATGGAGCCCACTGTGGGCTTAGGAACATCACTATTTATCACCTACTCTCAGTGAGAATAGGGTTTCCCTGGTGACTCAGACAGTAAAGAGTCTGCCTGCAATGCAGGAGACCCAGGTCCGATCTCTGGGTTGGGAAGATTCCCTGGAGAAGGGAATGGCAACCCACTCCAGTATTCTTGCCTGGAGAATTCCAAGGACCGAGGAGACTGGCAGGCTACAGCCCATGGCGTTGCAGAGTCAGACATGACTGAGCGACTAACACTTCCACTTCTACTCAGTGAGAATGGTACAGTCTGGAGACCAGCTCCGTGGACCCCAGGGACCCAGGGAGCCAGCCAGGCATGTCCAGGCACATTCAGCCATAGGTTCACATGGCCCAGGGCATTGGGGGATGCTTGCCAAGTCTTCTTGGAGGATTGGAAGATTGTCAGTGCTCAGGACACAGGAGGCCTCTCAAGGCTGAGTCTGCTCATGCACATGATTCTAAAACAGACTTGGTTGCAGTTTTATGGAGAGAGGAGTCCACCGAACATAGCAGCTCCGCCGTGCAGGAGCCCGGGCCAGGGCTTTCGGCAAACGGCCAAAGCTGGAGAATCCGATGCCTTCATTCCTTAGGATGAGATCTCTAGAAATTTTCCTTCTCCCCCATTGAAATGGGTAAACCACTGCTCACCCTTTGGTGAGATCCCAAGGGGTTCCTTGAAGCGCTAAGAGGTCCTGAAGAGAAACATGAGTTCTCAGGAGATCTGACCGTTGATGCTGGCCACTGGGCAGCTGTGGAATGGGGGCAGGGTCCATCACCTTTTGCAGGTCACTTGTTGAGCGGAGCAGGGAAGGAGGGATGAAATACTTGTGAAACACTCAGAAAGGGCATGACCCCTTTCCCCAAGACGTGTGTGTTGGCATCTCCATGGAAGAGATGTAGAATCTGGGACTCCAAGAGGTTAGGTAACTTGCCCAGGATCAGGCTCCGCATCACTTGGGGGTGATGGCTGCAGTAACAGAAACTATTTTTAAAAATCCAGGGAAAATCTGAGTCTGTGGGCCTTGTAAAGACAAGCATGCAGTCTGCTTTGGGACTTATGAAATGAGCTCACGGGATTGTGGGCAAGATGAATGAGCTCCAGCTTGTCACCCCACTCGAAATGGGCCCACTTGAAAGAGAGAATTGTGGGTTTGGCTGGGTCACTTGACTACACCTTGGGCAGGGAGGATGTGGCATTTGAAAGTCAGTCCCATCCAAACTGGATGCACTGGGAGAGGGGTAACCCCCAAAGAAAAGCTGGAATGACCTTACCAACAGCACGAGAAGGGACATTGTGCGGGGGAGCTGGTGAGCACACGCGATGTCCACTGGTCACAGCAGGTGAGTGGCAGAGCTGGATTCAAACCAGGGCAGCGACTCAAAGCCCCCGAGGGCCGCCGTTCATGAGCACTGGCTGGCCCTCCACCTCCGGCAGCCATCACTTCTCTGTCCAGACTTTCGGCTTCCTCTTTACGTGGGCCCCGTGATGCTGGCACTGCTTGGGAAGGGTTCATGCCCTGCTGGAGAGGAAATCTCTGAAGAGGGCAGTGGAAGAGGAAGTGAAAGAGATACAGCGATAATTTAGGAGTAAGAGAGTGCCAGGGAGAAGTGGGAAGGGCCTGTGGCTTTCTTAACGTGGGAAAATGACAAGTCACTAGGAAGTTTTGTGGGGGAAGGAGAACAGACCGGGAGCAAATGGGAGGAAGACTCCGAGTGGCAGGAACTGTTGGAAGCATCTTAAATGTAAAGGAAGCCAAGGTATGCTTGATCTGCTATTTCAAAGAATTTGTAGTGTTTTATAAAACATTTCATCAGTGAGAGGGTTAAACTAGAAATTGTGGATTTAAAGAAATGTAGGAAGGGAGAGTATATAATTAAAAACTTGTATCTGGGAAGTTTGAATTTAGTTCAGAGCTTCCTGGCAGCTAAGGCCAAAAGGGAAACATGATGGGTTATATAATTTTCATCGTCTCATAAAAGGAAGTGAATCTGCAAGTCAGAAAACAATCTCTCTTAAATTATAAAAAGATACCAACCTGGTGAGGCATTACGTATCCAAGGGAGACTTTTCTTTGTTGTTTCATTGAGCATGGGAAACATTATTTTTAAGGCCATTGTCATGTGAATTGTTATGGAAAAGAAAGAATATTCCTATCAAGTGTCTCTCTTGGGGCCAGAACAATCCCCAAATATGATCAAATTCAACTACCTCTCCCTGCCTGCAGTGGAGGGAGCATCACTCCTACAATAGCCCTGCGTGCAGTCCTGGCCTTGCTGACCCCCAGATCCTACCCACATACTGCTCCAGCCCAGAGTGGGCTGGCCCCTGCGTCTCTCAGGCTTCCTTCTGGGTGAGGCCATTGGGAGGAACTTCGGGAGAAGGAATGACGGAAGGAGGGACTATAGAGGATTCCTGACTGTCCTGTTCTGCTACGGACAGACCCTCTAGCATCTCGTTTCCTCCACAGCTCCACCTCTTCTGGACCGATTCTTGTGACAACTTTGCTGGGAGCTCTGGCTCACTCTGGTACATCACACATCCAATCTTCTGTCTTTCTGGCCAAGGGTAGTGGTCGCCTCCTACACTTTTCATCAGTAGGTTGACTTAACGCCCCCTGTTTGACTTCTCATCTTTTCCATTGTTGACAAAGGCAATTCCTCCATTCAGGCCCCTCTATTTCCCTACTTAGGTGGTTTGTATTTCCTGGGTAGACTCTGCCTGGTATGCTCACTAATCCGTTTTCCAGCCTCAACCCAAACATCCTCGTTCAAGGTGGCCTATGTCACCATGAGGGCAGGAAACACGTGAGCAGGAGTTTAGTATGTAGATAGGACCTGGATTCAAGAAGGGAAAAGAAGAGCTCTCTGGGTAGGGGGATAATGACAAAGACTTGTCATTTGTAGTGCACATGGCAAAGTCAGAGAACCACGACTTTGGTTGGAACACAGGCTGCATTTATTCAACAGACACGTTGTCAGACATACCCCAGCCTTGGATCACAGGGAACCTAGAAAAGGAGCACATGAACCCAGGCCCTCAAGGAGCACCCCAAAATCACACTGCCCAATCCTCTGAGGGTTTGGGGATTGACCCATAGCTTCCCCCAAGTACCACTCCAGTCCCAGTCCTTGAACATGCAGTGGATTCTTTGTTCTGTTGCAGTTTGTTTGCAAATGGAGTCATTCACCTTAAGGCCATCCTTCCATATGAAAGTGAGAGTGCAATATGGAAGCTTTGAAATCTCCTGGGGCTGTGAGGTGGACCAGCTTGACTCACTAGAATGGAAGAAACTTCTCGGGAAACGTGGAGGTTCCTTTGATCTTATTGGTATTTCTCTGCAAAGTTGGAGAAGGTGGCAGATCCAGGTTCTATAGGCCCTGTAGAAACCAAGACTGTCTTTTGGGTATGCCAGTTGTGCATTCTCAAAGAGCCCCAGGCTTAGAAATGTCCTGGGCTGAGTTTAATGCTCTGTGTCTGCCATCTTGAAATTCTTAATCATTTTGAACAAAGGGCCCAAGTTTTTATTTTGTACTTGGCTGCACAAATTATTCAGTTGGTTTTACATGAAATGTATCTGTGGGGTCCCTTGTTATCAAAATAGTACAAGATGAAAGAAATAAAATTAAGTACCAAGACTTGGAAGGTATATTGAAGAAACTTAACATCCGCTAATGTCATAGAATATTTACTCTGCTTGGGGGGTGGGGACACTGTGATTTCCAGAATAGCCTTCCAACCATGAGCTGGAGTGTCAGGTGGACCCATCTTTGTTCCCCTTCATATCGTAGCTTTGGTTTAACCAGAATAGATCCACTTTGTTCTGAATTACGAATTGAGCTTCAGGCTGTTTTCTTTTTTTTTCAAGGGTCCCATGACTCACACAGTTTGAAAACCACTGTTAGACAAACCACATCACACCAGGCTTTTTGCTGCAGGGAATTGTCTTATTTCAGAGGGCCCCAGGTGACCCGCTGACCTGGGGTGTCTCCAAAACCAGGTAATAATAGGCCGGGCTCTAATCTAAGGAGACTCTGCTGTATTTGCAGAGACTTTGAAATGTTCTGGGAAAAAAAGCTGATCAGATGTGCAAGGTATTATATTCATGGACAGAAAAACCCTCCCAACTCTTTATAAAATGGATTAAGCCAGTTTCTAAGGACTGTAGGTTTGTGTGATCTTAATCCGGCTCCTTACTCTTGATCCTCCCCCTTCCTTCTTTGTCTCCAGGATGAGCACCTTCCTGGGTGAGAGCCTGAGCACCTTCCTGGGTGAAAGCCCGGACACCTTCCGGAAGCCCTCCTCCCTCCCCAGCTCCCCCCAGGGGAGAGCTGAGGGATGCCCTTGCACCCACCCAATCAGGGTTTCCTTTCTCTGTGGGCACATTTCACATTCACAGGCTCTGATCCCACGGAGGGAAATCTGAACAAAATATGGTAATTACGCCATTGTGCATTCAGCTACTCAGACAGCAGCAGCAGATGGGAGAATTTGTGGATCACAACCCCATGCAATATTTGAAAGAATATCAGTCAAATATAGTTCACCCAGCGTGGTGTTTCCTTCGGTCTTTCTCAGCTAAAGTTAATTTAAAGTGACAAGAATGACATCTGCTCTTTTCAAAGGGGGTAATACCTACTTCAGGGCTGCCCCCTCCAACGGATACCCTGACAGAGTGCGCTGAGTCAAAGCAGGGTTTTCTAAGGCTGGACCAGCTGTATACCAGAAGACTTGAGTCACCATTCAAGATCGCTAAGTAAGGAAAGGGGTGACCATGGGTACCAGCTTTCTACAGAGGACATTTCCACAAATGGGTCTCAGACCTGATAGCCTTGTCCGAGGGCTCAGGCAGAAAGAGCCAAGGGGTGGGATGAACGCCCACATTGAGGACAATGTAGAAACTTCTCCAGCAGGTGGAGGGGCCCTGAGCCAGCCCTGTCACCACTTGAAGTTTCATCAGTCACTGATGAGCAGTTTCAGCCTTCTGTTTTCTATTTGTTCTTCCTTGGTTTCTTCTATGTACAGAAACTTGATGAAAACTACAACCTTGTGACTGGTTGGTGGCACCAGCAGTGTAACATCTAAGGTTTTTTTTCATGCCAGGGCCCCAGTGGGTGCTATCTCCAAGGGGCTTGATGAACCAGTAGCTTCCTTCCACCTACCATCAAATCTACATATCTGTTGGAAATAGAATGTGGAACTGGCTTGGTTTCTCGGTCTTTAAGCTAGGTAGACTTGCCCACCGGAGAAGGCAATGGCACCCTACTCCAGGACTCTTGCCTGGAAAATCTCTTGGACGGAGGAGCCTGGTGGGCTGCCGTCCATGGGGTCGCTAAGAGTCGGACACGACTGAGCGACTTCACTTTCACTTTTCACTTTCATGCATTAGAGAAGGAAATGGCAGCCCACTCCAGTGTTCTTGCCTGGAGAATCCGAGGGATGGCGAAGCCTGGTGGGCTGCCGTCTATGGGGTCGCACAGAGTTGGACATGACTGAAGCGACTTAGCAGCAGCAGCAGCAGCAGACTTGCCCACAAATCACAGGCTGCCAACCATTAAAGATGAATCCCTACCCTTTGTGGTGACAAATAAACTCTTGTTGATCCTTCAAAATCCATATCTCATTGGTCCACCTCCTCCTGGGAGCCCTCCTACACACCTCTAGAAATCCTCATTCTCTGGGCTCTGTATATACTTCTCTTTTTGCACTAATCACATAGCATCATAATCACATTTTGGTTCTCTGATTTCCCTTCCTAGCTCTGATCACCAAGCCTTAATAAATGCTGACTAAATTGAATAATTAAATTGCTTATTGAATAAAGGAATAGTCTGGGTGACCTTATTCACAATAAATGTGATTTCCTATAACTGCCATGAATTACTTCTCCAACTTGTGGTACCAAACATGGTCACGTCTCTTTAGTTTCTTGGTGAGGTCTCATGACACTCCCCACATGCTGAAAGTCTCCCTGGAGGTCTCCTCTTTCTCCAGGGTCTGATCATGATCATTTGCAAAAACTCCCTCTATCTTCACTTTGACTTTTCCAGGGTCCTGGTGATTTCCTCTCCTTCCTGCCCATGAGCTTACCTGGGACCTCCAGTCACATAAGAGGGATCCAAGAAACTATGGTTTTCAAGAGGGAAGAGGCCAGGGTCTAGTTTTTTCCTTTTCAAGAGTATCTTTGGTTCTTCTATAAATTTGCTTACTTCCTTCACCCCCAGAAATCAGCCCTGCATACCAAGAGGTGTGGTATGGGGAGTAGCAGCTTTTGGGGGCCATACAATATCTGTTTTCCTCCCCGTGGGGAAGTGCTGCCTGCTTGACTTATATACGTGTCTCAAGAGATTCATCCATGAATAGTCACGCCTCAAGATGGCTGATTGTGTCCATCTGTAGTCCTGCTAGTGGCTGGTGATATTCTTAACTTCCTCCACATCATTCATCCAAAACAAGTGAGCTTGATTTCTGCCCTTAAACAGTTGTCACTTTCATGTGGGAGAGATTGGATAAAATGGAAGCATGAGTCCTTTATGCTTTCCCACGCCTCACCCACACTTTGCTAAGTTGAGGTCTTCTGTTCCTTAGAGCATAGAGGGCATGAAAAGATCCTTTGGCCCATACAGTTCAGAGATGAGTGGCCCTGTCATCACTGCTGCTGTGTCATCAGAGCAACTCCTGTAACTGACAGCATGAGGTGGAACTCTGTGTCTGGGATTGCCCTAGAGTCATCCTTGCCCAACCCTTAGTGGTTCCACCACCAAAATCTCCCCACCAAAGGCACTCCTTGTCTGGGGCTCACAGATGGCTAATTAATTAATTATACCTGGCCACATAAAGAACTGGCTGGGTGGGTGTTCCCAGTACCATTGCCTGTTACAGCACTATTGGCAGCTGAGAGGTGAAGGATCAGGAGAGCTAGGCCAAAAAGTCAGAAACAGCCAGTTGAAGGAGAAAGACAAGTCCTCCATCTTGTAACAGGGGCTGGGTTTGGAAATATTTCAATGATCTATTGCTACGTAAAAAACTATTCTAAAACTTATTTGCCTAAAGCAATAACCGTTTATATTTTTCTTCTGACTCAGCAATTTGGACTGGGCTCATCTGGGTGGTTCTTCGCTCTACTTTGTATCGGCTGTAACATCCACAATGGTTTCTTTATTCACTGGACCTCAGCTGGGAGATACATCTCTTCAGCAACTAAGCACTGAATTTGGCACCCAGGAAATTCCAGGGACATACTCAATGGTAGAATGAATCAGTTAGTACACATAAAAGCCTGGGGTTCATAACAGAGAATATCTAAGTTATCCCATTTGGAGTTGTGGGTCCCTGGCCAGGTGAGTGGTGAGTATTGGACTTGGTGAGCAAGATTCCAGGAGAATTAGGAGAGAGAGGACACTGAAACACTGAGAGAGGACCTGGGACCTGGACCTCTTTCCTGGCAGCAGTGAGGAGCTGCCTGCAGGATGCAGCCTCTGGGGTTGCTCAGGCTATTAGGACAGAAACAGGCGGAGGGTCCAGTAGCTCTTGTCATCACAGGCACCGGAGGGAGAACCTCCTTGCTCCTGCTTCCTGATTGGAAACAGGAATTTGATTCCCATTCTTGCTTGAGTTTATGGCTTTCTTATTGAATTTTTGGAGTGGAAGAAAGAGAATGGGAAATTTAGAGATTAAAGGGGTTTTAAGACAAAACCTGGGAAAGCTGATCTGTTGAGCAGCCCAAGACCTCTTGGAAGAAAGCAAAGGGGATTCAAGGGAGCTCGCTAGAGTTCCAAGGGAACTCTACTTCCAAGGGAACTCTCCTCCAGCTACTGAAGGGGGAGCCACACAATAGTCAATAACCTGCTCCAAGGGAGTAGAGACCCTTCAGCCACAGGCAACAGTAAATCAGAAGAAGCAAAGTAGATCTGAAGGAAATAAGTTGCTGCCATCCATTTTTTTTCAGTTCTGTGCATCCTGGTGACAGCAGCCACCATCCTCTGCAATGGGAAAGGCCTAAGTTTCTGACTTTTGTTATTACAAATTGCTACAAACGTAATGGATTTGTGCAACATAGATTTATTCTCTTATGGTTCTGGAGGTCAGAAGTCTGGAATTAAGGCATCGCCTGTGTTCCCTCTGGAGGTTTCAGGGGAGATCTGTTTCCTTCCATCTTTTAGCTTCTAGAGCCTGCTAGCATTTCTTGTTAAATGGCCCCTTCCTTGCATCACTCCAACCTCTTGCTTCAATCATCACATCTCCTACTACTGACCCTGATCCTCCTGCCTCCCTCTTATAAGAACCCTTGTGATGACAATGAGTCCTTCCAGGTCAGCCAAGATAATTTTTCCATCTCAAGATCCTTAACTTACTCATACCTGCAGAATCTCTTTTATCATAAAAGGTTATGTATTCACAGGTTTTGGGGATTTGGATGTAGATATTATTCAGTTCAGTTCAGTTCAGTCACTCAGTCGTGTCTGACTCTTTGCGACCCCATGAATCGCAGCACGCCAAGCCTCCCTGTCCATCACCAACTCCCAGAGTTCACTCAGACTCATGTCCATTGAGTCAGTGAAGTCATCCAGCCATCTCATCCTCTGTCATCCCCTTCTCCTCCTGCCCCTAATCCCTCCCAGCATCAGAGTCTTTTCCGATGAGTCAACTTTATTGGAAGGCCATAATTCTGTCCACTCCAGTAACGTAAAAGTGGGGTGACTGCTCCAGTCTAGAAAAAGGCAAGAAAGCCACTAGAGAAGATTGTGAGACACCCAGGACCTGTAAAGACTGGGGCTGGGGCTCTAAGATGTAGGCTTAACACTGGTTGGAGACTTAGAACAAGTAAGTACTTTTATCATCATCATCTATATATTTCCATGTTCTACTGTGACATGAGGAAACCAGTACTATATTCAGGACCCTGTTATCTAATAGACTCCACTCTTTCTGGTCTTCTAGAATAAGAGTGGGCCATCCCAGAGAAATCAGTCACCACGAGACCTTGGACAGTCACTGCCTCTATCTGGGGGCTCAGCCTGTCATATGAAAGTGTAGGACTATGCTGCCAAGTTTTGTTACCTCTTGCTAAACACAAAACTCTAACTTTCCTCAGGTTTGTATTATGCAAAACCAGGGATTTGTTTTTCAAATATAAAATGATAAGGCAGATGGTTTTGCAAATATACCTCTCAGAGAGCTCAGTAAAATATGTCAGCTGGTAAGGATATCTAGGGTCTCATTTCAAATTAGATTTTCTGGAACTGCACTGTTCAAAATGGTAGCAACCAGCCAACGTGGCTATTTGAATTTAAGTGAAATATTTGGTTCTCAGTCACACCAGCCACATTTCAAGCTCAATTGCCATACAGTATCACACAGCATGGATTCGTTCTACTTCACATCATCATGGGAAGTTCTTTTGGAGAGTTTTGTTCTAGTACCAACGCTATGTGCTTGTGCCCACTCCCTCTTCCTTCCTGCTTGTGTATATACAGTGCTTACCCACTCCCCAGGCCAATAAGGTATCTGTTTAAAAGTTACTATAACTCTTCCAAGGAATTGAATTTTAACAGGAGACTCAGCTGAACAGGAGAGCTCTGACCATAGGATTCAGTCCTCAGTACTTGGGGAAAGAGAACCCCCACCCCCACCCCAAAGGAAATGGAAAACAAGATGAAAGATTATTTGCTCACGTGAGGGGTAAGTAAGCTCGCCTGCCTCTGAGGTAAATTCCCATCACACCAGACTGCCTGGTGCCCTCTTCTCTCGTACAGAGAATGGACACCAGGACCCCCACTCCTGTCCTCTGGGGAACAGCTCCACCCTGGGTGAACCTGAGGGAGATAGCTCTGACCTCCCTCCCCCTTGAAAACTGGGGCACCCCTTTCGGTCCCTGCCCGCAGCACGTCCTCAGTGTCCTGAAGACAGCTCTGTATCCAAAAGCGTCTCAGAAAGGTGAGGTCATTCCTGTCCTGTGTGGCGGTCCTTGTGCCTTCTGGGCTGAGGGGTGCCGAAGCACATGTTAGTTCTGACCGCCATTCCCTGGAGCCAGGCATTGGTGATCTTCAAGCAGGCTCTCTTCTTCAGTGGGGGAATCTGGGACCGAGAGAACAGGTGAGGCAGGCGGCTTTGGCCGACCGGAAGCGCTGCGCTCTCCTGCTGCCTTCGCCGACGAGGACCAGCCAATGGGGGAAAGTCCCACGCTCAGGCTCCAACCAATCAGCACACAGGGTGTGCGCATGCTCCATCCTAGCTTGCTTGGGCCCTCTGTGTGGAGAGCCAGGGCAGGAGGGCCTCAGTGGAGGCTCTGCTGTTAGGCTGGTCTTGATCTCGCTAGTGCATGGACTTCCACGTGGCAGGGGCCTCTGCTCGGGTGGGTGTGATTCCAGTCACTTCCTCCTCAAGCCGCAGCCCATGGCCCAAGAGGAACCCCGGAGCAAGGGCAGAATGGTGGGCTGTGTGCTCTGCATTCCTCAAACACACCTTGGCCAGCGCTCCCTGCGAATCTGCCCTTTCCCTCCTGCAGGGAATAATGAAAATATTTCCCAATTGTCATATTTTATGGCTGACTCAGCCTCTTCTAGAGCTAGTATTAATGGGAACTAAGTGAAACTGCAGCCGGAAGAGGAACAAAAGTGTTCTTATTCCCCAAAATGGAACTCCAAAGTACATTTTGAGCAGAAAAACCTATTTGAATGGTTCCTCCTGCTTAAAAAAAAAAAAACACGATGATAAAAACCATACAGTCATTGCGGTATCATTAAAAACAACAACAACTCAAAGCAGCATGTTCTCATGTTTTGTAATTTTGTAGTTCTCAGCGAGGTGGGGAAAAGTGAGATGACCTCTTGACTCCAGGATGCCAAGTTTTAAGTTTTCTGTGGTTCAGTGTGTTTTTTAATGATAAAAAGAATTACACCAGATTTTTGGAAAATGGGGTTTTGAAATGACATGTTGATTTTATTTGCCTCTTTTCCTTTACTTGACCTCACAACATCTCATAATGACAAGACCCAGCCTTCAAGTTTGGTTCTCAAGTTCAACTCATGTTTGGAAGATAAGATGGAGACTTGGCGATTCACATCTTTGGAGGAGAGGAGACGGAGAAAGAGAGGAGGAAAGGAGAAGGAGAGAAAAGAGGCTGGTGTTTGCAGAGGTGGACAAGCCAACCAGCATTAGGGAATGTTTCATCTGGAAGTGTGTGGCTTGTCCAGATGGTCTCAAGCTTTAATTTATTTATTTTAAACAGTAGAATAAGCCCCTTACTTTCCCCCCCAAGTGACATCTTAGTCCAAAGCACAGTATCTAAAATAGATAAAAATGCTACCTCCCAGAGACCCATGCCTTGGCATTTCTCCAACCCTCCTCTTCCTGTTAAATACCCTACACTCCTCAATCCACCATCAGCAAACCACACATCTAATCCAACTCCTGAATTTGCCCATGAGGGAACCGAGATACAGAGAGAGGAAGTAATTCACTGGAGAAGAGTTGGAAGGTTTCTCCAAGATCATGTGAAAAGGCCTAGCAGAGACAGACCTAGAAACTTGAAAATGAAGGGGGTAGTGAAGGTGGTGATGAAAGAACTGACCCTGAGATGACCTTGAGGAGTGTGGTGGTGTAGATTGTGCAGAGCTTGATTCCAGGAGGCTGGAGACCCCACAGGCTCTCCATGTACCTTTCCTGCTCCTTATCAATTCCAATATCCCTCTTGAGTTCAAGGCTTACTGGGGATGAATTCACATGTGAGTGGTTACAAGTTACATATTTGACTTAAAGAAAAAGGTCAGTCACCTTAGGAAGCCTTCCAATCATTAGAGCAAATTTTTTGCATCCAATCCCCCACTCTCATTCTATGCCCATCTCAGGCATTGCTAGTCCAATGTAGCACCTTTTTCTGGTGACCCTACATACAAGCTCAAAGTTGTTTTCAACTCATTACTCCAGGCAGTCATCACTAATCAATCAATGGCCCTTAGGAGGAGCCTGGTAGGCTGCAGTCCATGGGGTCGCTAAGAGTCGGACATGACTGAGTGACTTCACTTTCACTTTTCACTTTCATGCATTGGAGAAGGAAATGGCAACCCACTCCAGTGTTCTTGCCTGGAGAATCCCAGGGATGGGGGAGCCTGGTGGGCTGCCGTCTATGGGGTCGCACAGAGTCAGACACGACTGAAGTGACTTAGCAGCAGCAGCAGCAGCAGGATGAATTCTCTTTGCTCTTCCTGGTTTGTGGCTGTGAAACAAACTCATTTTCTTTTGTCACCTGACATTGTGGTCATGTTCTTTGACACCCTAGACCTCAGAGGAGAAGCCTGGAACTACATTTCCCAGAATCCCTTTCTTTGTAAAGCACTGGTTGCTGCTGCTGCTGCTGCTAAGTTGCTTCAGTTGTGCACTGGTTAGAGTCTTCCAATGAGAGACACTCCTGTAAGAACTGGGAGGCAGGGGAGAAGAAGGAAGATGCCATTTTCTGGCAGAAGCTGCAGCTAGATGCCTGAGCAAAATTCAGACTCTTGAGAATTGTATGCTCTGTGTGATTCAGGCTGCTGGGGGTGGAGGTGGTGGCCACTGCTGAGATTCCTGGGGCCTTTGCAGCTTCTAGGTGAGCTACTTTTAGGTAGGTCATCTGCCTCTGTCAGCTGCTGGCCTGACCTTTCCTCTCTCAGCCCTTCCAGCAAGTCTTCAGTTCCCTGAATTAGAACCCTTCCAACTTATGTACTTAAGAGTGGCTTCTGTGTTCCTATCCAACCGCTTCCCTCCCCTCGTCCTCTGCCCACCACCACCCTAGCTACGATAACATTAACACCTTAAAGGCAGGGAACAAAACTTGGCATCCTGGACCGTCTCTACCTTGCTAAACATGAACAATTTGATTCTTGTTGAGTTTAGCCTTCCTGTTTTCTATGCTATTTCTGTGGGCCACCTACACAGAATGTGGGAGGCAATGGAATGGTGAGTTCCAAAGAATCAGAATAATGGCATCACAGAATTTGGAGCCAGAAGACCTTCGTACAGGAACAAATGGATTTTTTTTTTTTTTTTTAATGGTAGTGATGGGAAAAACTGAGGCCCAGAGAGAGGTTACATCCAGTTCATCCCAGAGCTGGGGCTGGAAGCCAAGCCTGCTCACCTGGACTGGTTTTCTTCCTTGGCCCCCGGGGTCTCAAACAAAGGGATTCATATGAACTTGGAAGTAAGGCACAGCCAAGCTGAAATGTCTCCCATAACAGGCTGGCTGCTTTGATGTAAGGTAGTAAACACCTGGCACAGAGGGAAGCCGAGGTGAGTGCAGTGATGAGATGTGAGTTCCTTTCTCTGCTTAGGGAAGGGGAAAGCAGCGAGGGGCAGGTCTCATGACAACACAAGAATACAAAAACCACATTGCCCTAAAACTCACCCTACCATGGAATCCTTACAGGTTTCTGCCCATTCACAGGCAACTCACCTTAAAGAAATCCTTTTTTCTGTATGCAGTTGTTAGAAAACATCAGGGAATTCAAATTAATTGTGTTAATTGTAATCACCCTTTTGCCTCCACTGGCCTTAGGGTTGTGGGCTGTAGCAGATCAGATTCCTGGTCACCAACCACTGATTTAGTAGAAAAAGAATTTTTTGGAGAGCTGTTGGAAAGTGACTGGAATACAGGAAGGCAGGAGAACTAAGTTTAGAAACTATGCCCTAGACAGTGGCTTGGGCTTTGCAGGTGGTGCTAGTGGTAAAGAACCTGCCTGCCAGTACTGGAGATGTAAGAGACACAGGTTCGATCCCTGGGTCGGAAAGATCCCCTGGTGAAGGAAATGGCAACCCACTTCAGTCTTCTTGCCTGGAGAACCCCATGGTCAGAGGAGCCTCGTGGGCTACAGTCCATGGGGTCGCAAAGAGTCAGACATGACTTAAGTGACTTGACACGCACAGACAGTGGATGCCCCCAGGGATGCTGCCAAGTCCTGGGTGTGTGAGCACCCTCCACTGCCTGGTCCATGGATGCTCCAGCTCCTTTTGGTGGTGATGCCTCTGAAAGTGGTTGTGGTCGCCAGCATGCTCTCAGGATGAATTCTTCCCCTGGTTGGAGCTGCCAGTTCCAGGGTCATTTCTGCTTGGGGTGTCTGAAGAGGCTAGATGCCCACTCCTCCCTGACCCTTGGCAGAGAGAGGGTTCCTCTGATGGGCTCTAATGCTGAGCACTGATGTGACCAGTGACTGCTGCAGGTTCTTTCTTGGGGGTAGTGGTGGGCTAGGGGCTTCAGAGGCCCCTCTTCTCTCAATCTAGCACCTGCTTCCTTTAACCCAATGCCTGAAAGCCCACATTAATGGGGTTCTCTGGACTTAGGGCTTTGGGCTCAGTCGCTCAGCTGTGTCTGATTCTTTGTGACCCCGCCAGGGGTCAGGTTCCTCTGTTCATGGGATTCTTCAGGCAAGAATCATGGAGTGGGTTGCCATTTCCTTCTCCAACTTAGGCTGTAGCCTCCTGTTAAAATCTAAAGACCAAATCTTTCCATCACTTTCTCCTCACTGTGAATGAACAGCGGTTGGGTTATTTCCCAGGACACTCCAGCCTAGCTCTGATGCTCCACTAACAATTTTGTGAGCCACGCCTTACGGTGGAATGTCCCACACCCTTGGGAAAACCACCCTTGCTTCCCTTGAGGTGGGGATAGCCTCATAGCAGTGGGTCCCTGGAGAACGCAGGCTGCCTTTGCATTCCCCAAGAAAGCCTGGGTGAAGATTGCCCCATGGAGAAGCCACTGAGCTGAGGAGGACGTGCCTCCGTGCGTCTTTCTGCACACAGTTCTCTGAACCTTTGGCAGCTCAATTTGGCAGCCTCACAGCCTCGTTGTCGCCACTTCTGCTGGCTGCCAGTTTCTGTTTACACATATTTCCTAGGTGCCAGGCGTTGCGCTAAGCATCTAACCCAAATTAGCTCATTTAATCTTCTCCACTTAACAAAAAAGACAACTGGGGCCTGAGCTGCACAGCCAGCATGGAACTGTGATTTGAACCCAGGCAAAACCCAGTCTTAGGCTCTTTCCCTAAAATATAGCTCTCCACTCAACTCCTCCCTGCATCGTACACAAGAAAATATAAAATCATATCCTGCTGGCTTTCCTCTGGAGGCAGACGTACTGAGAACCAGCTAGTTCTTAGGGCACCTGGCCTGCCTGACCACTCAGGGTTCTGACATTCCTGGTGGACAGGCCCAAGGTCAGCTGCTCTGGGGTCTCTCAGAAGATAGGGAGGGACAGAACCTCACCGGGTGCCCATCGCATGCTAGGGAGGCACCTGGTGCTTGTCTTACGCTGGCATCCTGGAATAAATGAACCAACCAAGTGAGAAAAGAAAGGCGATTTATCCAGAGCTTGCAAGGGAGTCAGCCACCATCACTTGTGTCTGGGCAGAGCCTCAAAGGTGGGCAAGGTTTAGAGTGGAAAGAAAGAAGCTTTGTGTTGTGCCCTGGTGGAAAACTTGGCCTGGGGAGGCTGGAGGCAGCTAAATAGAAGGTTAGGGGGCAGCCTATCCTATGTGATGGGTGAGGGGTGCATATTTGACTTTTTCCGGTTAATCCTAAATTGGAAGCAGGGGCAAAAATTAGGGAAGCCATCAGTTACAGATTGACTTGTGGTCATCTGGGGTCCATTGTTTCAGAAGTTATTGTTTAGCTTTCTCGATTGTCGCTGGAGATAGCAGGCTGGTTTCTGCCAGGCTGACTTACTGCAGGCTGGCTACCAGGTTGGTCAACATACATAAGGGGTTGCTGTGGGTTATGAGTCAAAGTTCCGCTTGTATGTGTGGTCCGGCTATTGGCCATTTGTTCTTACAGTCTCTCAGCACTTAATCTCTACAGGAGCCTATCTTACAGATGAGGAAACTGAGGCCCAAAGAAGTCAAATAACGTGGCGGAACTCCCTCAGCTGGGATGTGTGTGGGAGGCCAGGCCTGCTTGATCCCTGATTCCATGTTTGTTGCTGTTGTTCAGTTGCTCAGTTGTGTCTGACTCTGCGACCGCATGGACTACAGTACATCAGGCTTCCCTGTCCTTCACCATCTCCTGGAGTTTGCTCAAACTCATGTTCATTGAGTCAATGATGCCATCCAACTATCTCATCCTCTGTCGTCCCCTTCTCCTCCTGTCCTCCGTCTTCCCCAGCATCAGGGAAATTTTCTAGTGGGTCGGGTCTTCACATCAGGGGGCCAATGGGAGCTTCAGTTTCAGCATCAGTCCTTGCAATGAATATTCAGGGTTGATTTCCTTTAGGACTGACCGGCTTGGTCTCCATGCTTCCATGTTTGTCCCCCTTTATAATCCATCCCCCACACCAGCCAGGGTCCTTAAAGCCTAGCTTAAGCCCTCCTCGCCAGTGTTGCTTCCCCTTTCTTTAGAATAAGATCCAGCCTCCATCTGAGACCCACAGGCCTGGAGACTCAGCCCCGCCCACATTTGGGGCCTCAGTTTGGGGGCCGCTGGGCTCCTCCAGTTTGTTCCAGGCCCCAGGGCAGCTCCCGGCCAAGCCTTGTGAGTCTTTGCTTCCTCTCACCAGGGCCTTTCCTCTTGCCCTCCGCCACCCCAGATGCCTTTCCTGGTCCTCAGCATCCTCCGGGCACTCGGGTATTACCTCCTCTCGCCTAAGCGGCTGCTCCCACAGGCTAGGACCACCACCCGCTCCTTCCCTCCCTGGCATCGCTCACAGCCGCACGCTTCTGGCTTTCCGTGGTTTATCAATGGTCTCTCTGCCTCCGCAGGGCAAGGCTCTGGCCTCCCTGGCTCTGCTGTGTCCTCGGTGTCTGGTCCACCGCAAGTGCTCAGTAAACATCTTGTGAGGGAGCGAGTGAGTGGGTCTTCGGCGCCTTTCTCCATGGCTGCTCTTCACGTTCCTGAGACAGCATGCCAGCTTCCTCCCCGGCCTGTGACCGAGGGAGAGGGTGACCCGCAGAGCCAGCCTCAGGCTGTGGCCCCAGGGGCTGCCGTGGCCCCTCTCTTTGGGGTGAATTGGGCAGTGACTCAGGAAGCAGCCCTCAGGGGAGAAAGCGGGGTGCTCCCAACAGCAGGTGCCCAGAGGAAGCAAGGGCCACAGGCACCGTGGACGGGCTTGGTGATTTACTGGATCGTGTCAAATACTGGTGACGACCTTCCAAGTCAGCTTCACCATCACCCCCACGTCACAGTCAGGAAGTGAGGCTCAGGGAGGCCAAGGAGGTCGTCTGAAGCCCCCAGCTAGTGAGGGGCCAAGTCAGGGTTTAACTCAGATCCGATGGCTTTTGGAGCAACGTGCTTCTGTTGGCCAGAGAGTGTCTGCCCTCTGACCCACTGCCCACACCCCACGCCCTCATCCTTATCCTTGAAGCTCACCTGTGGGGGT
>SJXQ01013027.1:347236-357973 GCA_006408695.1 Aepyceros melampus
ACTTCCGTTTTGGGATGTATTCCATCTGACGTCAGAATTTGGACCTCACCATCTGGCCTCCTCTCCTTACTGCTCTTGAGGCTATAAATTCCTCCTTTAGGCCAAGAATTGCTCATTCCCATTTGCACTCCTAGTCAGCTCACTTGAACTGAGATAACAAGCCCGGATGGGTAACAGTCTCAGCGGCCTGGTGGGCGGGGCGGAGCCAATCCTGAAGTCTCGATGACTGCTTCCCTTCACCGAGCACTTACCCCAGCCTGGGGCCAGAGCCTAGTGCACCCCAGGGTTCTCTCATTCAATCTGAAGGTCATCTGACTTGCAGGGGTGTGGGGAGGTTGATTCACTTGCTTAAGTTCACACAGCTAGTGGATGAGCAACAGCCTGACTCCCATGTCTGAGCCTTGACCACTGTACTGAACGGAATCGCCTCTGTCTGCCTCACCTCTCATCAGCTCCCTGTCCTGAGCTCCCAGCAGTGTCTCCAAGGCTCCTGGGAGGGTAGAAGATGGAGCCAATCCCCTTGGAACAAGGTTTGACTTGGTGTCACGCAACTTTCTAGGGACTCTCCTTCCATGGGAGATGATCAGCATCACAGGAATTGAACATGCAGCAAGAGGTACTGAGGAATATTTTCCTCCCAGCACTTTGATTCTCCAAAGAGAAATACAGGTCGGGGCAGGGGGTTGTTGTTTAGTTGCTAAGTTGTGTCTGACTCTTTTCGACCCCATGAACTGCAGCATGCTGGGCTTCACTGGCCTTCGTCCCAGATTGAGTCGATGATGCCATCCAACCATCTCGTCCTGTCGTCCCCTTCTCCTCCTGCCCCGTCTTTTCCAACATCAGGGTCTTTGCCAATGAGTCAGCTCTTCGCATCAGGAGGCCAAAGTATTGGAGCTTCAGCTTCAGCATCTGTCCTTCTAATGAATATTCAGGGTTGATTTCCTTTAGGATTGACTAGTTTATCTCCTTGCTGTCGAAGGTGTGGGGCCGGAGGTGGGGTGGGGGTGGGGGTTGCAATTCCTACTCTCCCGGAACTCACATGGGTGGAGAAACAAAGTAACAAAGGGCTGTACAAAATGGTTCAAAGAGTAAGATGATTGCCAAGGAATTCTGCGTCACAGGATGGAGGAGCTGTGAGCCACCTTCAGATCCTAGAGTCTTAATAATTAATCTACAGATGGGGAAATAGAGGGATAAAGAAGGAAACTGATTTGTCCACAGTCATTCAGTTATTTTAGAACAAAGCCGGGGCCAGAACTCAGAGGTCTCCACACACCCAGCCTCTTACTCACTTCTCTGCCTGAGTGTCTAGCGGCTGGTCAGGCAGGCAAAATGATGGTGGTTGACAACACTCTTGGAGGAAAAAGGGACTTGAGTGGGTCCTTGCAGGGGTAGCTGCAGGTGGCGAGGGGAAGGGGTGTGGGGACCCCCCAGGTAGAGGAGTGGCATGCACATGATGTGGGCATGGGAATGTGGTAGCCTGGAGGCACATAGGTTGCTTTCCCCAGTTCACCGTCACTGATGAGTAGAGGCTGCAGGGAGGGCCAGGTTCAAGAAGATTCTGAGGATAAAGACAGCCAGGATCAATTAGCAGTGTGGGCTGGGAACTTAGGGATGGAGAGGGGGGGTTGGGGAGCCGAGATGGTCCTGCCACATGCTTGTCATCCCTGGCATATGCTGTGTTGAAAGACACTAACCTGTGTTAGCCCTTTTGACCCCTGACAGATCCTGACTGAGGGCTGGAGGGAGGGGACTTGCTGCTATTTATTAATTTCTCTTTTGTGGACAGTTTCCTGTTCACTCTGACTCACCTGGCGCTGATGTCAGCAAATTCCCCACACCTGTTCCATGGGACCAGTCACCTGCCAAAGGCTGCCAGCCCTGCAGGGGAGGCAGTGGGTCCAGCTGTTGCAGGAGGGCCTGGGCAGGGGGAGAGGCAGCTACAGCGCGCTACAGGCCCTCGGAAGAGCCAGTTGTGCTCTGCATTTCAAATGGGCTCCAGCGACCACTGCCGGGAAATGCCGTATTTCTGCTGAGTCAGACTCCGTTCCCCTGTAATGAGTGAGGTTCTCAGGGAAACATTACCATACTGGATGTGGGGGCTGCCCAGGTGAGGCAAGAAGACAATCTGAAAGCCAGAGGTTATGACTTTCGATCTAAGTGTTGGCCTTGAAATATTCACAGTTCCCGTGGAACCCACTTGGGTAGGTGCTGTCCTTCATTCTTTTGAGAAAAAGGAAAAGTAAGTTGGAACAGTAAGTTGGGCTGTGTGGGGGCCGGGAGAGTCATGGGGCCCTCTGGCTAAAGAGCACGCAGCGAAGGGAGAGCCGGAAGGCATAGAGGCTAAGGGGGTTCAGGTGGGGTGCAAGCCCCCTTGGTCTAAATTCCCTGTGGCCCCTCTTTGGTCAAAGCAAGAGTTCAGGCTGGCCCGCGGGGGAACAAGACTTCCTGGGTTGGTGGTCCTATTCACCTTTCACATGTTGTATTTCCCCACCTCGCGAGTGAAATCTGAACTGCCAGCGTGGAAGGCTTTGGGGGTTTTGAACTTGCCCTACATCAAATACACCCCCTCCTCCACTTGGGGGGAAACCAGCCACTCTGCAGCAGATTCTAAGGGCATTTGATTGTCTAGAACACATCAAACAGCCCAAGTCTCCCTTGTAAAAGTTTTACAAGAAAATCATTGAAGACTAGCCGAGCTACGCTTTCCCTCTCCTCCTCCTTAAATTCCAAGCCCGAGCCAATGATTCCCACACTTTGGTGTCAGCCGGGCGGCAGAGCTCGGGGCTGGTGGGCATGCGGCGATGAGAACCTCAACCCCTGGATCATTACAATTGCAGGCCACGGCTTGTGGGATCTAGTGATTTGGACATATTTTATTTAACCAGCTTAGTAAAAGGTAATATTCAGCAGCTGTGATCTATAGCAGAATTACAATTTTCAGGGTCAAGGAGGGATTTTGATATTAGGAGGTTGGGCAGAATTGCTATGAAATCTCATGAGCTGTCTTTAAAAATAAATGAGAAAATAGGTTATCCAAGAGTCATTGTAAGGGAAAAATCAATAGGCAGTGTCTATTCACTTGGGCTATCAAAATCCTTGAAATTTGAACAAAAGTTTCACGTTTAGTGTACTGTAGGTTTTGAAATATCAGTGCTGGAGGCTCGGTGGGTACAAATTCATTGTGCTGTGCATTCAAACGAGGCCAGTCTTGTGAAGCTGCTCGGCTTCCTCGGAAGATGGGGGAGTGTCTTGGTGACCAGACTAGATGGGGGGAAGGAGACAGGCGGTCCATGCAACCAACACGGAGAAGCACCTGCTGCTCTGGGAGGGGCGTGGCCAGCGGCTCAGCGCCCCTTGTTGGCACTGCCTCCTGTGGGGGGGGGGAGGGTGGATCCACGTGTCTTCCTGCCCACACAATTCACAGCGTCTCTGCTCTCAGATAGGAAGAAAAAAGGTCATTTAATGGGGAACTTCCTATCGGTGAAATTTTGGCTGAGCAGGTCACCTAGAATGATAGAAGCTGTCTTTCACTCAGTTCGAATCAACAAACATTTTTTTTTCTCAGTGTTTCAAACGTGTCTTCAGACTTCCTTCTGAATGCTATACCCTTGCATTTGAATAGACTCAAATCAGCCCAACCAAGACTGCTGTGCCTCTCCAAGGTTTCTCTGTGACTCAATTCCTACGGCAGGTAATTGCCAGGAAACTGTCTGGTGGGTCTCCCTCACCAGCCTTTGGGCTCTGGGCAAGGCAGAAACTCTCTTCTGTGGGTAGATGCTGTTTTCCAGTCCCTGGTGCCATGCCTGACATTTAGTGCTAAAATATATTTTAAAACGTTTTTTAAAATGAATATCTTTTTAATGAATTTTAAAAATGAATCTCTCTCTTTTTTTGAATCTAAGGCATGTCTGAAGTATTTTAAGGCCATAATCATGAAGGATCGTTATAAGAAATAAAGCAAGACATCCAAAAGTCCCCCAACCCCAATCATATGTGTCTACCATGATGTCACAGATCAGCTTATTTAATCAAGACGAATGGGGTGGTGATGGTTTAGCATATGCCTGATGGGGTTTTCCATGGGTTACCTAGTTGAATCTTCATGTCGGTCCTTGGGGTGGCTGATCTTTTCCCTACTTTACAGTCAAGGAAACAGGCTCAATAGATCATCCCAGTGCACCAATGAGGGAACCAGAACTCACATCATTTGTGATGCCATCTCTTCAAAACCATGTCTTAGGGCAATTAAAGAAGAAAACCTGTGTTCAGAAGCAACCTTGAACTTGGTCCAAGTTTCATCATTAAAAAAAAAAAAAAAAGACAGTGTCTATATTCACAGCCCAGAAATTGTAACAAGAAACTGATTGAAGATTTATAACATACCTTCACTTAGAAAGGGGATGGGAGGCAAGATAAATAACCTAAACGCAAAAGATGGGAATAACAGACTTTGGAATTAAGCATTTTATTTAACTCAACAGATAGTACAAGTTAGTTCAGGAAACAACAATCAAATGTATTACTTGTACTAACGATATGCAGAAGCACATTACCAAGAAATCTAATGAAAATAAATGCTAGAAATAAATTATTTTGTGGAATACAGCAAATAAATAGATTAAAAAAATAACCTGTGAATATTAGAAACAATGTGAGGTTTGGTGGAACTGGAACTTGAAACTAATGTCTGCATGAGATGTAAGAAACAGCGACACATTAATAAAAATTAGCAACAGACATTTGAACTCCTTTTCCTCATCTCCTCGGTTTTTGGACTGATTTCTCCCCAGCCTCGAGTCGGGCTTCGAGCATCGCTCCTGACACCCACCGTCTAAGTGATCCAGATAAAGTAATTGCAGCATCATTAGGAACCATGAAATTGCAGCTCCTTAGGGAAGGAGAGCTATCGCTCAGTTACACAGAGAAGAGCGATTAATTAGCAGATCTCAGTTTAAAGCGAACATGTACTACACGGGTTCTAATCCCACTCTCGAGCAGCTCACAGGGCTAATGAATTATCTGGAGGAGGTTGAGCTGATGCCAGAAGACATCACTCAAAATGTGATAATGAGTAAAACAAGACAAAAATCCAAAACTTTAAAATGATAGAGAGACATTCCCCTATAGAAGTAAAGCTATAAAAGAAGTCAAGGAGGGGTCATCTAATTTTTGCTTTCTCCTAAAATGATGTTGCTGAATATGCAATTTAACCTTTGGACTCCACTGAGGCAAGTGGATCTAAATGGATTCATTCCTTCACTCCCTACATATTATTTTAAAGGGACAGGACTTTTGTAGGATATGCCAGGCTGCTACTTTGGGCCCATTCAACCCTTGGATACAGTCCTCAAGGTCGATCGGACTCTACCTTGTCCACAGGCAAGGCAGATTGAACTCTGGACTTGAACCACCCCCCTCCCCTTCCCCCATGATGGTAAGCTTGGAAACAATTCTGAAATGGAGATCTCTTCCTACCCCCGCCCCCACCCTGGCAGTGTAACTGTAATAGAGATTGTTAGCATTCTCAAGAAGATGATCCTGAAAGCCAAACCTGGTTGGTACCCAGCCTCCCTGGTGCTGATGCTGAGCTTCATACTAGGCTCTGAAATCCTGGCTCTTGCCAGCAAATAGAATGGATGAGTGCAGAGATCAATGTGGTCTTCGCACACTTTAGGCTCAGCTGTGGGATCGACTGCCGTTTTTCCACTTCACAACTTGCTTGGATTCCAGGTCCAAGCTCTCTGGCACTTAGACCTCCACCATGCACGTATGGCAGGTGGTGGGTGGTCAGACCGGGCCTTCAGGTCTAGGACACAACAGCTGGGGGAGCCTGACTTATCAATGGTGGGGAAACCCACATGAGTGGGGCTGAACTGCTGTTCTAGAATGAAGGGCTGGCCATGGCTCCTAGGCTGGGGATTGACACCACATACTGGTTTCTAAATTTCTTCCAGGGACTTGATCCAAGTGCACATTCATAATGTGCCCATGAGCAAGGGCGGGGAAACACACTGCTAATGGTCTGGTTTCCTGATAGGAAAATGGGTGCCTGAGAGGGAAAGTGACTCATCCAGGCGAGACTGGCTCTGTGATTGGTGAGATCCAGAGCAAGGCAAAAATGTGGAGGCCCTGGTTCAAAAAGCAAGAAAAAAATGCTGTTTCCTTTCTTCCCTGGTCTCTCTCTTTCGATTTCTCATGGTGTTTAAAAATTTCTAATCTTCTACATTAAATCAAATTTTTAAATTACTAGCACAAATGGTACCATTCACTTTTATGTCGTACAGCACCAGTTTTACACGCAAATGTTGGCATATTTAACACGTGTAGATTCACCCATTGTACACTGTATTCTCTGGCTCTTAAGAGGGGGCCTCAAACTGGTCAGAAGAGACAAACCAGATTCAGGGAAGCAGGGAGGAGGAGGACAGGGTTCCCCCAGGCATGGAGCGGGACAATGGGGATTCTCCCCAGGGAGTGCAGACCCTCCCGGGCCTGAGTCCTGCCTGGTAACTTGGGACCCATACTTGCCCTGGAGCCTGAAGGTCAGGTTCCTTTCCTCCCCAGTGGCTGGCCGGACCTGAGTTGCCCCAAGCCTGGGCAGGAAGTGGAGTCAGGCCTTTCCTTGCACGGGCTCCCTGCCCCAACCTTCAGCAGATGGGCAACCCCTAGGATACATGTATACACTAGATCCCGGGAACAGGGGGACCAGAGGCTTGTCCCTGCAGAGTACCCCGTGAATGCACCCCGATTCTGCCAGAGTAGGGCAGGGGCTGCAGCCACCATGTCCCACCCCAGGGCACCGTGGGGTGGGCATGCTGACCCCACCCCCTCCATGCTTGGCCCCAGGTTGGGGGCGGGTGGGCAGTGGTTGCTGAGCGGAGGTGGGGAGGGGATGGCTGAGTGCAGCTAGGGCTGCAGGGGGCAGAAGGCAGAGCAGTTGAGAACCAGCCCCAGGAACAGGCAGGCAGTGGGATGCAAGACCACATGAGCCAAGGCACAAACCCCCACTTCCTAGTCCACTGTCCCATCAGACTTCATTTACAAACCACAGCTTTTACCAAGATAAAACTCTTACGAATCTCAAGACAGTGATACAGAGCTTGAAACCCTAAGCCTGGGGACCCTCTGAGTGCAGATCCCATGACACCAACCCTTCATTCAAGCCCTCTCAGAAGCTCAGCAGGCCACATTTCCTGGCCTTCTAGAACATTCTACACATCAAGGCTGCCATCTTAACCCTGGGCCCTTTACCCTTGGTTTGTCAGGAGCATTCCCTTTTCACTGCCATAGATGACCGGAGTCGGCAGAGACCGGCTTTCTTGAGACTTTCCAGCCCGGCTTTCCCATTTGCTGGGTGAGGAGCCAATGCTAGGAACAGGGTATGACTTGCAAAAGGCACAGCAGGGCCCAGTGCTCGGGACACCAGCGGCCCAGCCCACACGGAAGATGCCAACTTGGAGAGGACACGGGAGCCCTGGGCGGTCGCGCTGCCAGGCTGCTCCTGGGTGTGAATGCGCCGCAGCAGCTCTGCAGGAGCAGGAGCCTCTCTGGGGCTCCCCCGGATCCAGCAGCATCCTCTCGGCATCCGGACCTCTCCTTGGGCTCAGCATCAGGGTGGGGCTCTAATCATTACTTGTTTCTCACAAAATTCTTGTGTGGAGCGAGGTGGCTAGTGATGGTGGAAGCGGGAGGAGAGATGCAGGAATCTCAACGCTTTCCCCAGGTGATGTTTGTGGCTCAGGTGAGGAGTGACCCAGCAGTGTTCGCTGTTGTTCAGTCACTAAGTCACGTCTGATTCTTTGTGAGCCCATGGGCTGCAGCACGCCAGGCTTCCCTGTCCAGGAAAGAGAACCAGGGTGTCCCCTGCCGATTCCTCAGAAGATATGACATTCAGGGGAAGAGAGGGACCATAGCCAACATGGATGGAATTGAGTTTTTCTGTGCACGATGGTTTTAAAAGTTCAGCTGAGGAATGTCAGCTCCTGCGGTGCAAAGGTCAACACTATCAAGGAGGCCAGTGTCCCTGTGGCTGGGCTGTGGCCTCTAGAATGTGGTGCTCGTTGAAGTCGAAGTTCCTTGTGCAGAAGAGAGAAGCCTGGCTGGAGGCCGAAGACTTGGCCTCCACCCCAGCCGTGCCTAGCTGGAGGCCGAAGACTTAACCTCCACCCCAGCCGTGCCACGGACTTGCTGGGTGATCCTGAAGAAGTCTCGCTCCCTCTCTGAGTCCCATTTCCCCATCTGAAAACAAGCAGGTAGGGCTAAATGGTCCCGACAGCTCAGACAGCTCGAGGGCTCTGTGAACCCAAGCTCATTCATCTACTTGGCTTTTGCTGCCCAAGCTGTTTCAAGGTGGCCAGCCCAGAGTTCAAGGGACGCTGATTCACATTTGCTCATTTCAATATCCTGCTCTTGGACTCCATGTGTTTCATCTGCCCTCACAAAGGAGCTCAGGAAGGCCGGTCCAGAGGCTGGAATGCCCGGGCGTCTCCCAGCCCCGAGTACCATGCGCCCAGACATCAAAGTGTCTCCAGAGTCTGGGGGTGCTTGCAAGGGAGGGTGAACAGCTCACCCCCGTGCCCAAATCTGGATTCTGCTTCTATTTTCCCCCTTCCATGTGGGGGACAGAGGGGAGAAGAAGGGGAAAAAAGCCTTTGAAAAAACGTCTCCTGCTCCATCTGTTCAGCCCGACCCCACTCCCGTGGCGCACCTCTTAGCCGCTCGAAACTTTTTTCCTTTTATGATATTTTGGGTTTCCGATTGCCTGCTAAGTCAAACCTTTGTCATTTAATAAGCAGGAAAAAAAAAAAATCCTCCAAGTCAATCTTGGTCAAAATGGTCCCTATGCCTGTTCCTGGCCTCTCCTGGGCAGCTCTTGATGTAAAGGGGCCAATACTCATGTGGCCCCGGCCACTGGCAGGAAAGCATCAGTCTTAGTCCTGTTCAGATAGGGCAATGGTGCAAACGTAGGCGGAGAAATTGCAAGGAGGAACGGATACACAGCACTGCTGTCTGGAAAGGACTTTGCCAAGTGATTCATGGATGTGCGCCTTATCTCAGGGTCAGCAGTGGGAGGTGGCAGAGGCGAAGGCATCGCCAGGTGATGTCCAGCCCTGAGAGTCACTTGTCTGGGATCAGAGAGCAAGTCAGTTCACTGGGCCTGAAAACAGCTTTCTGACCTCCAGCCCCAGGGCTGGGGAACTATTTTACCTGTTTTCTTATCCATCTTCTTAACCTTGTATCTTTGAGGCTTGGAACATAGTAGATGCTCAATGAATATTTATTAACTAGATAAACAAATCTGATCATACCCCTCATGTTTCATATGGAGAGACTAATTATTTAGAAGTCTCGCTGGGAACAATAAGGAGCTCACTGAAGCCATCCAACTCTGTTCTCTCCATGACTTCTTGGGAGGGATGGGCATGGATGAAGAGGAGATGGAAATGAAGCAGAGAGAGGCTCTTGAGGGTCACCATGCCCCGCCATGTCAAGACCCCAGGGAGGGGCAGTGCGGGGAGGGTCTTCTCAAGGAGTATGTGAGCCGTTTTGGTGCTTCCCCCAAATGTCAAATTGTGTATCACAACAGCCTGGGCATCCCATCACCTTCAGCAGGACTTGGCTGGGAGGCTGGAGCAGCTCTTGGAGGAACGCAGTCTGCTGGACCCCAAGGTCAGCCGTGCTGATGGTACCACCTGCTTCCCCACCAGGGCAGTGCTGCGGGAGGTGCTTGGGGGACCTCGACAGTTCCCTCTGCCCGGCAGAGCCCATGTGTTCTCAGAACCCCCGTGTCTGTCTGCACAGCTAGGGACCAGGTGTGTGTGGACTTTAGGGGCAAGGCTGTGCCCCCAGTAATGCATCTGTTACCAGAAGGGCAGCTGATGCCAAGAGAAACCTTCAGGGAGCTGGTCCCAGGGAACCCAGACCCCTGTCCCTTCTCCTCTTTCTCAGAGGCTGCAAACTGCTCCCTCCAGTGGTGGGTCGCTTCTTCCCCCATACCCTGTCTCCCTCAGGTCCAACCTTTCACTGGGGGATCGGTGGCTGAGGACGCTGCCTACAGGATCATAAATCATAAATCGTCCTAGGGTCCAAGGTCAGAACCGAAAGGAGTAGAGTTTTCAAAGGTGGGGTTTCAGGTGTCTCCCAGCCTGTAGGCTGTCACCACGAGGGGCCCTGGCTGACCCTACAACTGTACACCCTTCAGAGGGCCCAGGCCTTGCCTTGGCCAATTCCTTTGTCCAGAAGAGAAGCGAACGAGGGGATGGGGCCGTGTGGTTGGGGCCTCGGGGAGCGGGGCTAGCAGGCTTCGGTCCCACCTCTACCAGCCTCCAGCTGACGCTCCTCCACTGAAGTTGGCAACAGCTCCTGTCCTCCAAGGAGGCGATGGATTCTGGTCACAGTCTGAGCTCCTCTCCTTTGTGATGGAAGATGGGGAAAAGGATGCAATACAGCCTGCCACCCTGCCGAGCCCTGTGGTGGGCATACAGGAGGCCTGCGCGTCAGCGGAGGGCTCCTCTGAGGAGAACTTTCTGGAGAGAAGTTGAAGCCCGAGGTTGTATTCGTTCTCAATTCCGTGGGGCCTCGTCATGCGAAACAAAACAAAACAAAACAAAACTTCTCTCCAACTCAGGTCCTTTCCCTGGCAACATAAGTTAAAAACTAAAAAGTTGAGGCAACAAAGCGCCGCTGAGCTGGAGCAGGGCCTTGGCTCCCCCCGGTCCTGTCCCCTCCTGAGCC
>SJXQ01013027.1:361457-420087 GCA_006408695.1 Aepyceros melampus
TTGGATGCTGTTTGGTAATGAAAATCCAATCACTGAGGTCATTATCTGATGAGGTTTTTGGAACAGGCAGGCTTTTTTCCCCCTCTTTATTTCTTTACTTAATGATAACCCTCAATGGGCTTGCCCCGCATGGGACGGCCAGAGCCGCACAATTTTGTTCACCATTAATTTCAGCCTTTGAAGCTCAGGGCTCAGAAGCAGTAGCAAAGCAAACCCCCCACCAAGCTGGTTCCAAAATAAGACAATCCAGCCTGCCTTAAACAGAATAGCAAATGGCCTCCCAGTCCAGGCCTGGCAGCTGACGTCAGGCCTGCTGCATTTGCCGGCATTCGTCTTCAACATGGAACATTTAAAACTCTTTACAACTTAAGAGACTTTAATTAAATTGCTTTTGATTCTGGAGCAGGGCAGCATCCGCTTTATTTATTCTGTCAGGGAAACTGTTTAGTCTGCATGAATTTTATATGGCAAGGGCTTTCTCCTTCCTCTTCCTCCTCCCCAGCAACCCCCCAACCCTTCCGCTGAACACAATTTTTTAACAAAGGCTCCTGACTTTAGAGATATTCATCAATCAAGGTCTACGTACTAAGTTCCTAGGACCTTTCACAGTTCTATGAATGGCTTTGAATCGGTGGGCTTTCCCCCTTCCCCAGGGAAGCAGGGCGAACAGTGTTCCTCCCCCTCAAAGAGGGCTCCTTTGAGTCTCTCTGCAGTATCTGAGAGGGCCAGCTGGGGATACAGGGGCTTCAGACCAGCTTCCTACAAAGTGCTCACTATACCGGTCTAGGAGGTTGTTCTCGAGGTGGACGTGATGGGGCTGTTAGGCCAAGAGTTATCTGTTCACCTTCTTCCCACTCTTGAGGTTGAACTGGGGCAAAGTCTCAGGCAAGGGCTGATAAAGAGATCGACCCCAAAGAAGCTGCCGCTGAGGGCTGAGCCACGCCCTCTTTCTGCATTACCTCTGCTTTCAGCATGAACATCAGGTGAAATATTTAGAAGCCAGCAAGTTTAGATGATCAGATCAACCTGGCTTGCTAGGTGGCCTCAGGAAGTCTAGAGGCATGAGGTGTGGCTGGGCAATCGATTATACACTTCAGCTAAGACCAACTGTTTTGAGGCAGCCACCAGAAAGGTTGGTAGAATACTTCCCCACCATTAGAGTTTCCAAATGAGAAGGAGATGACTTGTTGCCTTGCTTTTTCATCATTTCTTTGATGTGTTTCACACATACTCATTCCGTTATCAGAATAAAAGATTTTCTTGCCAGGATAGAGCCCTGAGGCTGATAGGAAAATTAGTACAGGCTTCCCACTCTTTTGCTGGGCTACTGCACTCTGCCAAAATCCCACACCATCCTCGAGAAGTAAAGGCTGCGGCTTTATTTACACAATACTAAATGATTTATCTGAACACATGCAGGCCCTAGCCTGTTTCAATAACTGCAATTTCTCGGGTGGATTTTGCCATTGTGTGTTTCCTCTCTAAACCATAATGGTTCTCTTCTGAGATGGGGGAAGAAAAAGAAATCAGGTGATCTCAGCACAGGTAGTTAGCATTTTTTATGAAGGGAACAGGCTTGCTTTTCAAGGATTCAAAGCTCCCAATTATATCCAAAAGATAGAAAGGACCCTGGAAGTGCCTATGAAGTCTTAAGAAAAACACATTTCGCATTATGACTAGGGGGAGAATGACCTCAGCTCAGGCAACTTGGAGCCTGATCATAAATGAACTAATTTTGAACGCAATTCCTGGTTCCCTTGGACAGGAGAAACCAAAGAAAATCACAAAGCACGTTAGAGGTTTGAGTACCTTGTGGATTCAGGAAGGCTGTGCTCGCATTTGTTAGTGAAAAACCCAAGCCGTCCTACTGTAACGCACTGCAACCTCTGATTCTTTGAAAGGAGGTTAGCGGTCGTTTTCCCATCAAGTTTATTTCCAGTGGATCAGCCTATAGGACTATACCATATTGATAATCACATCTGAAATTTTGCACTGGTGGAATCAGGTTCCTGCTCTTCCTGAAATATTCATGTTCTCTTTACATACTGGAATGGATGTGGAGAGAACCTTGGCAGACCCTCTGCTACATGTATGATGGCTCCTTTCGACAGTACAAACATTAAGATGGAAAGGATACAGAGATGCCTACACAAGTCAGGGGAGAGGAGGCCTCCAGGAAGCACCGAGCTGGGGCACTCTCTGCCACCAGATTCTGGGGAGGATGGGATTTTTGGAAGGCAAGGAAATCTTTCCTGTAGCCAGTAATCAAAGTTGTGAAAAGTGGATATTGGGCAGACTCAGCAAAAAATATTCTTGGGTTTAAAGAAAAAAAAAAAAAAACCACATAGAAAAACGGGGAAAGGGCTAAGTCAATTTCCCGCACAACTGCTTTTAAATACCCACCTTTACAATGAAAACGCTCTGGCAGGTGGACTAGATTCATTGCATCTGGGGAGGAACAGGACTGGTTCGCAGGACCAGTCAGTGGCTCTGGCCCCGCTGGTCTCTGCATTTTTTATCCTCGGACATCACAGAAGGGCTGATCGGTGACAAGAGGTGTGTGACAAACAGCACAGCCCATCAGAAGCTGCCGTGACTGACTCATCTGTGCCCTCTCCCCAACCGTGACCCCTGCCACACCCACAGGGCAAGCAAGAAGGTCACCCAGGCTACTCTGCTCAGGAGGTGAAATTACCAAAAGGCAAATAAACACTCGCCTTCCCCTATAAAGAACAAATCTGGGTGAAGACAAACCTAGAAAAGGAAACCAACCCATATGCAAACAGGAAACAAAATATTTTTACAGTCTTTGCACTTCAGCTGAACAGTGGCGAGAGAGAGGGGGAGGGTCATTCAGAGCCTGTCAGCGCAAGAAAATGATTCATATGACCATTTTGTCTTAATTACTCAGAACGAGCCGTGGTCGCTGTTTATCAAGGAAGAGCAGATACATCAGTGTCCTCTGACAGAAAAAGTGATCGCCGTCAGGATGGTGATAACCAGGACGATGCCCAGGATGACGATCAGGATCCGGTTCTGGATGATTCTAGGAGAGAGCAATGGAGGAAAAACAATTCACACAGATAACAGAGGACAAAGATCATATAAGACCAAGTCGGCTAATCAAAGGGAGGCTTCATGGGTGGGGGTTGGGAGCCTGGTATGAAGTGTGTAAGTGTGTGTGTGTGTGTGTGTGTCTGTGTGACTACGCAGCTCTGTGCTTCCAAACGATCCACCAGCAAATGAACGACTCTACCGTGACTGTCACGCAGCACTGGGAGAAATGCTTACAGCGAAGCTACAGTGATTCAAACGGCTTTCTGGGTTCCGAGTCCCATGTAGTAATCTTTCAGGGATCAAGGGCCCCATGCAAGCTTCTCTTTTCAATTTAACATGTGAGACAAGCCTTGTTTTTTTTTTTTTTCCCCCTCAGTGAAAGACTAAGGAAACATGTCACAGTAAGGTACTTACCTGTACAGAAATACCTGGGGAAAAGTAAAAGAGAGATTTAGGAAGAAAAGGACAAGATTAAGAAGCAAGTGTCAAGCTTGCAGCTCCATCATCTGTCACTGGGGCTCACGCTCTGTGACGCCAGGAGGAAACATTACATGTGCTCTGTGGCAAAAAAAAAAAAAAGATGGAAATGCAGGTTCATACAAAAATATGGCCCAGGTGCCTGGTGTGCTTTGGTTGGGGGGGCTCACCTCTCGGGACTCCCACCCCATCAGCCCTGGCTCCGCCAAACGTAGATGGGGAACTGGGAACTGGAAGAAGAACTAGAGGGAAGACTCATGCTCCGAGAATGCCTGCAAGGGCTTCTGATGAAGCTGTTTCATAATCTGATACCTCATTCTGAGAAAAGAGGTCGAACGTCACAATCCCTGGTGGAGGTTTTCCAAGGGAAGCTGGGTCAAACAGCCTCGCCCACACTTGCTCCCACCAAACCAAGCAGGCAGAAATAGAGGTGGACTGGTGGGCCCTCCAGGCGGCTGTCCATCCCAACAAGACCTCATAGCAAACCCCATCTGTCCATCCTCCAAATATTAAGAAGAAAAATGTCTGCTGGGGACTTCCCTGGCGGTCCAGTGGCTAAGACTCCATGCTCTCAATACAGGGGGCCTGGGGTTTGATCCCTAGTCAGGGAGCTAGACCCCACATGCCCCAACTTAAGAGTTCTCATGTTGCAACTACAGGTCTCCCATGCCACAATTAAAATGGAAGATCCTGTATGTCACAACAAAGACATGGCATAGCCAGGTAAATAAATATTAAGAAGAAGAAGAAGAAAAAAAAAAATTCGGCTGCCTATCTAGACACAGAACACTGGATGGGGACTCCCATAGGAGGAGCTAGGTGGGGCCACGCAGACCCCAGTTTAACAGAGACCCTACCCTCCTAGCCTCATATCTTTGAGAAGAAATCTTTACAAGGTGTTCACAGTCTTTTCTAGCTTCTGGATGAGTTTCTTTCTCAGAAGGATGATAGCATCCTTGTGGTTTCAGCTGGATTCTTCCTCGCCCACCCCCTTCTTCCCCAAGCCTAAATGGATGGACAGAGACAGTCACATCAGACAAACTCACTCCCCTGTGGCCCCCCTTGAAGGACCAGCTCTCTCCTCCTGACAGGTTACAAAATGATCACATTTGCTGACACGTCTTCCGCAAAACTGCTTTAGTGCCTGTGTCCACTTTCCTCGAAGGAGATGAATGATTCGCCCGGTCCTCATTTATCACGTAAGGCTCAGCTAAGATCTGTCTCGTTTGCTTCTTCCCTTCTCCACTAGAAAGGCTGCACCCTGACATTAATTCTTCTGTGATGACAGCTAATTCAGACTAACAGGCCATATTTACTCAGGAGCCAGGAAGATCCTCTGTCCCCAAAATAAAGAAATAAAAACGGGACTTCACGGCTTGTTAAAAGCGAGGCTAATTACGAACACTAATCAGAGCGACGTGGTGGCTTGATTTAAAACCTAAATGGATTTTGCCCCCCTTCTTTCGGGAAGGGGCAGAAGTCTTCAGAACCATCCCTACCCATCCCATTTGCCCGAGTCACTGTCAAAATCTCTTATTTACCACAGTCACCCGCATCAGACTTGCAAAGGAAATCAGCAAAATTGAAACTCAGCAGTGAAACAGATTAAAAGCATGAAAACTCTTTAAAATTCTGCCTTAAGTAATATACCGTAGTGTATCTCTTGGTTGACAACCATTTTATTTGTGGGTTGAGGGCCCCAAGGCATCCATGATGCTAATTTATAAAGGATTAACTGAGTGTTACTTGTTTAATCTGAGGCATGGTTAGAAAAATGAAGACACAGGGATCCCTAAATCCTCAGCTCTTTCCAGGTCTTCCTAATTGGGTTTCCCTCATCTTTAGGCAAGGAGGAGTGGGTTTCACTCATGGTCTTTCCTAATGGGTCGTATCTTTAATTCGCTCAGCGCGCACACACCTGATCCCAAGAAGGGTGCCACAGGCTCACAGAGGTTCAGAAAGACCTTGGTGCATCCTCGTTCCTGGCGCTGTCACCTCTGCAGCCCCAGCACAAGTCATGGTGACTGGCAAGTAGGTCCCCAGGAGATCCATCCAAAGGATGGCAATTGCAATCATTCCATTTAAAGGAGAATGGAGAAGAAATCTGCGCAAATTTACTTTGCAGGAAAATCTCAGGGAGTCTACACAGAAAAACCTGAAGTTAAAAGCTGAAGTAAATCCCCCAAAGGGCTTCTCTGGTGGCTCAGCGGTAAAGAACCCCCCTGCCAATGCCAAGAGATGTAGGTTTGACCCCTGGGTTGGGAAGACCCCCTGGAGAAGGAAATGGCAACCCTCTCCAGTATTCTTGCCTGGGAAATCCCTGGACAGAGGAGCCTGGCAGGCTACCATCCATGGGGTCACAAAGAGTTGGACACGACTGAGCAAATAAGAGAATAAACAAAAAAGTCCCCCAGAGATGGACCACTGCACTGGTAGGTCCTTTCCCTGAAGCGGGGAGAAGGGATGGTCCTCACGGAACCGGGTGCTGGCAGTGGAAAAGGCCAGCAGGAGAGAAGGTTTGCTTTCCACCAAAGGCTGGCAAATATTTGCGATGAATGGTGCAGAGGGGCAAATAAATAATAAAGAGAATTGGTGTTCACAGAGTTGGAAGTGAGGCTGACCCTGGCTCGGCCACCAACCCAGCTTTGGGCCTCAAAGGTATTGGATACAGCACCTCTAAGGACCAGAAAAGTGAGCCACTGAGGCCCTTGGGTGAATAAGACCGAGCCAGCCTGGACGGGGTAACACGGGCTGGCATCGGAGGGCCCCATCTGTGAGGAGGCCTGGAGAACAGTCCCGGCCAGGGGCTCCAGGCAGGTATGGCTGCAGGCGAAGCAGAAAGGAATGCAGAGTCCAGAGAGAGTCAGAGCCACAAGCCAGGAAGCAGGGTTCCCAGCTTGAGAGGCAGAGAAGGAACTTTGGGGGAAGCCCAAACTAACTACTTTCTAACTTTGGACAGGGTTGGGGATGGGGGGTGGGGGCTTTCTGTTCCACTAGGTCTGCAGCAAGCAGTCTTAATCTCCCTTTTGAAAATGCAAAGTGTGTTTACCCAGTAAATAATTTAAGAAAGAATATACACTTGAAAGAAGACGTCCATTGAAACAGCCAGGCTAAACCGCCTCCAGGCAAACCCCGTGCATTTGCATGCTGCATTCTATTAAGTGAGCACGCTGTGGCTTTAAAAGAATGCAGAGCCAAATTAAAAGGAATGTGGGCCTGAAACATCAAGGATTCTCCAAGTTTACATTATGAATCACAGTGCTGTTGATACAAGATGAATTAACCATTTACTTTGAGGCTGAACTCACAAAGTACTATTGAAAATACTGATCCCTGTGTGGAACCAGGGAGCGGCTAATCTTTCCATTGCTAGGCTCCTCCCCCTCTGGAAACAAGCTCCAGCGTGTGGCAGCTGGAATCACAGAAGACTGGTTGAAGGGAAGTAGGCAGGCAGGCACCTGGCACAGCTCTCTGCTCTCTCACCGGAGGAACCCAGGAATTCCACCGTCTCAGGCGTCTCCACATTCACTGCTATGCACGTCTCTGTTTCTGGGTACAGACACTCACCTGCCCCTTGATGTTAGATGTGACCACGTGACCTATCTAAGAGGAGTGTGAGCAAAAGAGTTGGGCGTCACTTCTGGGTGGAGGCATTTAACTTTCAGAGTTTGACTCTCCAGCTGGCTCTTCCCTCGTTGTTCTGTTCTAGGAGGGTGTACATTCTGGCAGGGGCTTCCCTACTGGCTCAGATGGTAAAGAATCTGCCTGCAGTGCAGGAGACCTGGGTTTGATACCTGGGTTGGGAAGATTCCCTGGAAAAGGGAATGGCTACCTACTCCAGTATTCTTGCCTGGAGAATTTCACGGACAGAGGTTACAGTTCATGTGGTTGGAAAGGGATGAACACGACTGAGCGACTGTGGTGCTGGAGAAGACGCTTGAGAGTCCCTTGGACAGCAAGGAGATCAAACCAGCTGATCCTAAAGGAAATTAGTCCTGAATATTCAATAAACTGTGGAAAATTCTGAAAGAAATGGGAATACCAGACCACCTGACCTGCCTCTTGAGAAACCTCTATGCAGGTCAGGAAGCAACAGTTAGAACTGGACATGGAATAGACTGGTTCCAAATAGGAAAAGGAGTACGTCAAGGCTGTATATTATCACCCTGCTTATTTAACTTATATGCAGAATACATCATGAGAAACGCTGGGCTGAAAGAAGCACAAGCTGGAATCAAGATTGCTGGGAGAAATAGCAATAATCTCAGATATGCAGATGACATCATCTTTATGGCAGAAAGTGAAGAGGAACTAAAAACTCTCTTGATGAAAGTCAAAGAGGAGAGTGAAAAAGTTGGGTTAAAGTCAACATTCAGAAAACGAAGATCATGGCATCTGGTCCCATCACTTCATGGGAAATAGATGGGGAAACCGTGGAAACAGTGTCAGACTTTATTTTGGGGGGCTCCAAAATCACTGCAGATGGTGACTGCAGCCATGAAATTAAAATAAGCTTACTCCTTGGAAGGAAACTTATGACCAACCTAGATAGCATATTCAAAAGCAGAGACACTACTTTGCCAACAAAGGTCTGTCTAGTCAAGGCTATGGTTTTTCCAGTGGTCATGTGTGGATGTGAGAGTTGGACTGTGAAGAAAGCTGAGTGCTGAAGAATTGATGCTTTTGAACTGTGGTGTTGGAGAAGATTCTTGAGAGTCCCTTGGACAGCAAGAAGATCCAACCAGTCCATTCTAAAGGAGATCAGTCCTGAGTGTTCTTTGGAAGGAATGATGCTAAAGCTGAAGCTCCAGTTCTTTGGCCACCTCATGTGAAGAGTTAACTCACTGGAAAAGACTGATGCTGGGAGGGATTGGGGGCAAGAGGAAAAGGGGACGACAGGATAAGATGGCTGGATAGCATCACTGACTCGATGGACATGAGTCTGAGTGAACTCCAAGAGTTGGTGATGGACAGGGAGGCCTGGCGTGCTGCAATTCATGGGGTCACAAAGAGTCGGACATGACTGAGCGACTGAACTGAACTGATTCATTGGAAGGACTGATGCTGAAGCTCCAATACTTTGACCACCTGATTCGAACAGCCAGACTACTCATTGGAAAAGACCCAGATGCTGGGAAAGATAGAAGGCAGGAGGAAAAGGGGACGACAGAGGATGAGATGGTTGGATGGCATCACTGACTCAATGGACATGAGTTTGAGCAAGCTCTGGGAGATGGTGAAGGACAGGGAAGCCTGGTGTGCTGCAGTCCATGGGGTCACAGAGTCAGACATGACTGAGTGACTGACATTCCAGGAGTGGAGGTTCAGGATGATGGAGACTCACTCCTGCCTGGATCCCTAAGTCACCCCAAGGAAGACCATTGCCCGGGGGTCAGCATGACCCATGGTGGACTATTATGAAGCCACTGAGATTGGGGGGGGGGGTCACTGAAACTGCAGCATGAGTTATACTGGGTGATGCACTCTTGCCCCAGTTCTCCAAGATAGGGTGACTGGCCAAGCCAGATGAGGCTTTGGTTTAAAGCATCACAGATGCCAGGGTATGATGAAGGCTCATATGGGCTTCCCAGGCAGCACTAGTGGTAAACAAGCTGCCTGCCAATGTAGGAGATGTAACAGATGAGGGTTCGATCCCTGGGCCGGGAGGACCCCTGGAAGAGGACATGGCAACAACCCACCCCAGTATTCTTGCCTGGAGAATCCCGTGGACAGAGGAGGCTGGCAGGCTGCAGTCCATGGGGGTCACAAAGAGTCAGGTACGACTGACGTGACTTAGCATAATACAACTTCTTTCTTTGAAGAACAGGTTTTTTGTCTCTTGGTTTTCAGAAGCTGAGAGCCCCTTTGCTCCCTTATTGGTAATAAGACTTCACTGAAGACTCAGCTATAACCAATGCTAGTGTGTGCTGATGAAAGTTTCAGCAAGCTCAGGTGGGCATTCTGCTTCCCATGAAGAGCAGATACATGTTGGCTGCATTCATTTCTCCATTCCAAACATCTGACACTACCCCTAGCTCCAGGGGCAGAGCTGTGACCTACGATAAGAGGTCACCGTGTTCCACGCTCCTGACCACAGTTACTGCACCAGAAGCAGGCCTGTGAATGAGGCCTGTGCAACTGAGTGAATGGCAGAAGGTTTGCTTAGAATATGAAGTCACCTGCGCTGCGTGGTGTGCGGATGTCAGGTCTGGATCTGCTGCAACCCTTTTATTTCCATGAGTGAAGCCAGCTTCTAAGAAAGAAGCTGACCCATGGAGGATAGCAGAGTTGAAGGAAAGGCAGAGAAATGGAACCCCAGTCCTGAAGACATGGTGAACCTCTCTATCAAACTTCTTTCTTTTGGACTTTCAGTTACAAGAGAAAATAAATTAACTCTATTCCTGAATTCGTGTAAGCTGCATTTTCTGCTATTTGAAACCAAAAAGTAGTTTTAGGTTGATTCACCCTGATTCCAAAACCAAGTCCTTGATCTACAGGAGGCATATTTTCCTCACCTCTTCCAGGAGAATTTCCCAACGACACCCCTTGTTCACTCTTGGATTTCTCTGGGCCCCTCTCTCACCACTAACCACACAGTTTTATGAATTTTCTGTTTCTGTGCATGTTTCCTCAGTAAAAAAAAAAAAAGTGACCCTTCGATGATCTGAATCTCCTTTGTCTTTTGTATTCCCAGTGGCCAAAACAGAACTCGGCACATTCTCCAAAAAAAAAAAAAACCTTGCTGAATGTATGAATGAATGAAGCTCCTCTGGAGGTTGATGTGGTTGTCTTTCTGGTTTTTAAGGGCTGCTGTAGACACGCACAGCTTTAGGAGTTAGTTCTTAACCACCGCCTCCCCCTTCCCCGCAACCATGAAGCATGCCAGCTGCGTCTAAGCCTCTTTACAAGACTGCATTCACTAGCTGGAGACGGCAAGACATGCCACAGGTTTGGGGTCCTGTCCCGCACATGCTTTCCTGCCTGGCCCACCAGGCCTGAATAATGACGCCCCACCTTTGGGTTCTGACAGAACAGTAACAATTGGCAGGATATTTAGCAACCAGGAGAACAGTGGGGGAAGGAACTTTTCAAAAACAAGGGCCAAGGGAAAGTCTCTCCCAGTTCTGCATCCAATTCCACATTAGTCTTCACCAAAAAGAGATGAAAACAGGAGCAGCAGAAATGGTTCGTTGGGAACCAGCCTCTAACACTAACTTTAACTGTACTTGGCTGCCTCTGAACCAGAGCTGTGTGTTTGTTATGGCCTCTGATAATAACGTCCACCCAGGGTCTTCCAGGTCCTGTGTCTTCAGGAGGAATTTCCAGCTTTACCCCAGGGATTCAGGTGGGGCACCCCGCCCCTCATTCTCTGATTCCACAAGTGGACACGTGATCCAGGCAGGCCCAGCTAATTAGTTCTCTGGCCCCTGCGAGCACTTGTTTAGGAATTGACATCCCAATCAATCCAGATGGAGCCCCATGAGGACTTTTCCTAAAAACTCAAAAAAAAGGAACTCTCTTTACTGGGAGTGGCTGGACAGACAATGGAAGCCTAGCACAGAGAGGCTGGAGGAAGGTATGGGGGGTGGACATGTGGCGCTAGTGGTGAAGACCCACCTGCCAATGCAGGAGACATAAGAGATGCAAGTTCAATCCCTGGGTTGGGAAAAGCCTCTGGAGAAGGAAATGGCAACGCACTGCAGTATTCTTGCCTGGAGAATGTCACGGACAGAGGAGACTGTCGGGCTACAGTCCATGGGGTCGCAGAGGATCGGCCATGACTGTATGGACTAAGCGTGCATCGGCATGCATGCACCACCCACACATGGAGGGTGGGAGGCGTGCTTAGCACCACGCAGCAGGGGAACCTGCCCAAACGATGCCAACACAGAGAAACACGGAGCCCGGAGATGAGAAAAAGATGGATTGTGAGGGCATTATTTGAACCCCTGCTGTGTGCCTGAAGAGTCACATTTAACCTCCTAGTAATAGGAGCCAAACGATTCTCTTTTGATTAGAGTAAGTTTGGCTGGGGCGTCTCTCTTTCAGCCATACTGTACTGAGTTTAACAGCCACCCCTGCACCCGTCTCACCCGCCCCAAATCCAAGTCCACCTCAGAACCTGATCTCATCTGGAAACAGGGTCATCTCAGATGTAATTTGTGGAGGATCTTGAGTTCAAGTCATCTTGGGTGTAGGGTAGGCCCTAAGCCAATGATGGGTGTCCTTATGAGAAGAAAGGACACAAACACAGGGCAGAAGGCCTTGTGAAGTCAGATGCAGACTGGAGAGAGGCTGCCACAAGCCCAGGAGTGTGTGTGGCCACCGGAAGCTGGAAGAGGCAGAGAAGAGCTCTCTCCAAGAGCCTTCGGGGGGAGCATGGCCCATATTTCTATTGTTTCAAGTCACCCAGTTGTTTTTGTGTGTGTGTGTGCTGTGTTATGGCAGCCCTGGACATGAATATTCAGAGTTCTCACATTCACACCAGGATGTGAACTTGACCATCCCAGCCTTCACAATGACCAATCGTTCTCCATTGCTCCACATCCTTGTCCTCCTCTGAGGTCAGGACAGCTCCGGTCTGGTTCGCTGGAAGCTCTGCATACAGCTGTGGGGCTCACAAGCTTCAGGAGCAGTTGGTTCTTTCATCTCAGAATGAGCTTTCCATTCACGAACAGAGTGGGCAGTGGCTCAAAGCCATGTGAGATGAGGGACCTGAGGGGGCTCCTCCCACAGAGACTCCTGCCTCTGAGATAAGACATTTAAAACAAGAAGAAGGCCAGATGCTATCTCTGGCTTACTAAGCCATCACCTGCCATTCTGAGTCCATATTTACTGACCTGCTTTTAGAAGTGGTCAGTTATACATGAGTCCTGAGGGAAGAGGACACAGGAGGAATAGCTTTTTTTTTTTTTAATAATTATATTTATTTAGGCTGCGATGAGTCTTAGTTGCAGCATGTGGGATCTAGTTCCCTGACTAGGGATCAAACCCATGCCCCCTGCATTGGGAGTTTGGAGTCTTAGCCACTGGACCACCAGGGAAGTCCCAGGAGTGACAGGAACCAGTATGTGGCACACAGAGGCTAGGTCCTGAGTGAGGACGAGTAGCACTCTGTTTTCAAGTTTCTACTTAATTTAACAGGGATCCACAAACCTTTTCTGTAAAGAGTCAGATAATAAACATACTAGTTTGCTGGAGCTGCAGTAACCAAGTACCACAGACTGGGTGGCTGAAATGTGTCGCCTCACTTCCCGGAGGCTGGGCGTCCTAGATCAAGGTGTTGGCAGGTTGAAGCCTCCTGAGAGCTGGGAGAGTGAATCTGTTCCATGCCTCTTCCCCAGCTCCCGGTGGTTTGCTGGCAATATCTGAAGTTCCTTGGCTTGGAGAAGCATCACTGAGATCTCTGCTTTCATCTTCACATGGCGTTTTTTCCTGTGTGTATATCTGCATCCAAATTTCCTTTTTCCTAAGGCACCAGTTGTATCGGACCAGGGGACTATCTTGCTCCAGGAATGTCTCATCTTAAGCAATTGTTTTTGCAAAGATCTTATTTCCAAACAGGGTCACTTTCTGAGGTACTTCAATATATGGACTTGGGGGAAGGGCATGGGAGGAAGCGGTGAACACACAATACAACCCTCGATGGTAAATGGTTTAGGCTTTGTGGGCCATACTGCCTCTGTTGCAACTACTCGACTCTGCCTGTGAGGTGCAAAAGGAGACCTAGGCCATGTGTGGACCAGGGAGTAGAGGTTGTGTTCTAATAAAACTTTCTTTACAGACCCTGGGATTTGAAGTTCATGTAATTTTCCCATATCAAAAAATATTCTCCTTTTGATTGGTTTCCAGCCATTTCAAAGTGCTGAAACCATTTTTATCCCATGGGCCATCTGAAAGCAGACAGGGGGCTAAGTTTTGCACGCTATCGGTGGTTTGCGCACTCCTGGACTCAAAGCTAAAAGCTATCGAGGGCACGTTCTCTTCTGCTGGAGTCTGTGGTCCTTGCACGCTGTGCAGATGGGGACAGCAGGTCTGGCCAAGTCCCTCAGCAGAAAAAAAGAAACCAGGAGTCCCGGCCCCGTGGGAGCCGACAGTGTCACAAAGAGCAATCAATTACAGAAGCTTCACAACAAAGGCCATCATTAGGGGCTGGGGACAATTTGTTGTGCACCCACAATCCTGGGTTGGCCTGAGGCGACCTGGAGCAAGTCACTCCAGTTTCTTTCGGAGCAAAAGCATCCCATTCACCAGCCACCCCAGGGAGAAGAGGACTAGCTCATTAAAGATTATACAGCGCTTTGAAAAGGTAAAGCCTTCACATGCGTGCGGTTGGCAAGCCATTCTCTGAAAGGAAATGCACTTTCAGCAGAGGGGACAGGCAGGAGGAAAGCGGCCAGAAGCTGGAGGAGCTGCCTGTGGAGCCTCCAGGGGCTGGGTGGTGTGGAGGAGGTGGTGCTCCCCCCAACCCCACCCCAAGCCCACCAGACTTCTCCACCCACAGGCTGGTACATCCGGGTCTCACGGTAACACTGTCCCTGGCAGGGCGAGCCTTCCCTCTGAGGTGGCCTCATGAACATCAAAGGCAAAGGAAGGGCATCCCATTGGCTGGCTTGAGGAGACCTTCCCAGCCCGGGAAGGCAGCCAGCAAGTACCTGTCAGAGCCCATTGATAAGTCTGCCAGGGTCTGATCAGTGGTGTGTAGTTACACTGCACTCTGCGGGGCCAAACACACAGCACATTTCAGCCCGGGCAGTGCGGCCTGCTGCCATTCTTAAATATGGACTTGATGATGGCAGGGGGCCTGGAGAGCTTTGCTGGCTACCAGGCTTTCAGAGAGGATCAGGGCAGCTTGCTTCAATCAAAGGGCTTGGAAAACAGCTGAAGAAAATGAAATAAGGATGCTGTAGCTAGGTAAGTTACACATAATCTCTCCCAGGTTTGCAGACTCCCAGAGCTGGAGAAGGTCTCCACACTCTAGTTTTAGAGTTATGGACCCAGAGGCCTTGAGAGGTGGAGGGACATGCCCAAGGTCAACCCTGTGGGGCACAGCCATGTCTTCAGATCCCCAGGCCCATTCCTGGTTCACTGTGGTCCTCCTTCTCATGAGAGTGGCCGGGGCCACTATGGCAACTGCACACCACAGTGACTCGAAATACGTCTTCTGCCAACAGGGAACATTCAACAAAATCCAGGAACACAGTTCAGAACCTATCAGTCTCTTACTGAGCCCAACCCAGTTGCCATGTCTATATATTGGGCGGGCTAAAATGTTCCTTCAGGTTTTGAGTAACATCTTACGGAAAAACTTGAAGGAACTTTATGTGCAACCCATTGAAGAGGGGCATGGAAGGATGGATAACAGTGATTCCCAAACACCAGGGCGAAGCTGAAGATGAAAAAAGAATGACCTAGGAGCCTCCTTTTTTTTTTTTTTAAAAAAAAAAAAAAAAAAAAGGACAGATTAAGTGTTAGTCCCTTAGTTGTGTCCAACTCTTTGAGACCCCATGGACTGTAGCCACCAGGCTCCTCTGTCCACGGAATTCTCCAGATAAGAATACTAGAATGGGTTGCCGTTTCCTTCTCCAGGGGATCTTTCTGACCCAGGGCTAGAACCCAGGTCTCCTGCATTGCAGGCAGATTCTTCACCATCTGAGCCACCAGGGAAGTCCTAAAACCAGATTACTTGATTTCAAGGACTGCCCTTTTCTCTGAGATTGTGTCCTTCCTACTGTTTCTGTGTGCAAATGTCCTTTATTTTATGGAGTATCGGTGACAGCAGATGGTACGTTTTTTCCCTCTAATGTCCTTGTTTGGACACTGGAAATGTGCTCTCTCCTTGGAAACTACTCTCTCTTACTTGACAAAATCAAAAGTGGACAATCCTCCTTCAGTCCTCTGTTCAAAAAGTCCCCAATCCAAGAAATGTCAAAGTGTGTGAACCTCAGAGCTGGAAAATCCCACCCAACGCTACCCTCTGGAGAGTCCTCCTCACACTGTCACAGTGTGGTTGCCATGGTGATGCCAACAGCAACATCAGTGACGGCGACGAGAGCTGCAGCCATATCATACCCGCAAGCTCATCTGGGTGGGATGTGGACTCCCAGCCAGGTGCTGTTCTGGCATTTTCTACACTTTGTTGAGCCCTTAGCACAATCCCATGAGGTGGGATTATATCATGCCTCTTTGGACAAAGGAGTTCCCTGAAGCCCCAGACCACCTCTCCAGTCTTATCTTCCACCCCTGCTGGACACACATGTAATAAAGTGGTTATTTATGTAACTGGCCTGTCTCACGTTCTCTGTCAGACTTGCCTTGGTCATCTGAAGGCAAGTCTTGGACATCTTCATCCTTACACTCTGCTCCACACACACAGAAAGTGGGCACGCAAGTTAACTTTTGCTGCTAGCACAGAACACTGATTAACCGAAGCCAACTCTTTACTTAGTGCCTGGCGTAAACGCACTGTGAACTACTAATATTCATTGCTACTCAGGAGCATTGTTCATCAGCTTTTTTTGGTCACTGGCAGACCTGTTGTCCCTTTCAGCCCCTCTCTTCTAGGTAAATGCCTGAAGACCCAATCCCTCAACAGAATCAGGGAAAGAGGAAGGCTTCTCAGGCTCCGTCTGCATCTCCTGCTGGGTGTCCTGAGGGAGATTCCTCACTCTGCCGGGTCTGCCCTATACTGTGAAGCAACCTCACTGCCCTCCTGAACGAGCCACTCCCCAACCCCTCCCTGGCCGAGAGTCCCCCACCTCCCTTACTCTCCAGAGAAGCCATGAGCTACAATTGGGCAGAAGTTAATCAGTCGCCTTCATTTCTGGAGCCAACTGCTGGGATTCGAATCTGCCACACACCAGTAGGGCAAATTACTTCATTACTTCTCCAAGATTATGTCCTTGGCTCTTTTAGTGTGAAATATTCTTTATTTTGTGGAGTGATGGGGATAGTAGATGTCACTGTTTTCTTCCAGGGTCCCGACTTGGACTTGGGACACTCTCTTTGGAAAACTAGTCCCTCTTACTTGGCAAAATAAAAAGTGGAAAACCCTCCATCAGTCCTCTGTTTAAAAAATAAAAAGATGAAAGTACCAATACAAAGAATCTGAAAGGTCCAAAGAACCAGTGCTTTCGCCTCCTCATCAGAAAAATAGGGTTAATAATAGCAGTACCTTAGCCAATTAATTACATGAATAAATAAGAGAGTTAAGTCAACATCAAGTGCTTGGACCAGTGCTTGGCAATAGTAACTGCTTAGAACTGAACTATAATAGCTATTATTTTATTGGGGCTTCCCTGGTGGCTCAGACGGTAAAGAATCTGCCTACATTCCCAGGTTCCATTCCTGGGTGGGGAAGATACTCTGGAGAAGGGAATGGCTACCCACTCCAGTATTCTTGCCTGGAGAATCCCATTGACAGAGGAGCCTGGTGAGCAACAGTCCATTCACTCCTATTATCTATTGCTCACTCATCTCCCAGCAATGAGTCCTGAAATTCCTTCTTGTTTGGCTGTTCCCTCCCCTCTAATAGACACGCCCCATCAGGTGCCTTAGCCTGGAGGCCTTCACATTCCTCTACTGATTCCTGGAGGGCACATCCCATTGCTGGCCTTGATTAGGTTGCTTTATGGGGTCCAGGCTCAGCCCATCTCCTGGAAGCCCCACCTTCAGCAGCTACTCAGTTACCCAGGAAGTCGGAGGCTGCCGTCTCCAGCTGTCACAGTTTCCCTAGAGACACCCCTTGACAGCCAAGATGCCTCTTCTGGATCAGGGCTGGTTGAGGTCATATGGGTGGAGACATGGCTGCCTTGGCTCTTGTGATGGGCTTTCACAATATTTCCTGCAAGATCTGACATTAGATACGTGTCTCCTAAGAGTCACGGATTTACACCTTTTTTCTTTCCTGATGTTGGGGGAATAAAACATTTTGGCAAAGGTTTATCAGCCATCTGCATCTCTGTCAACTCTTGAGGGATGTGGTTATGTTTTCTAGATTATAATATAAGAACTTCTCTCTTTCACCCCGATTTGATTCTGTGACTGAATGGGATATGTCTTAACTCATATCCCCACTGTGCCAATTCTGGGGCCGTGTGTCTTCAGATCCTTTTCTTATCCCTTCACTGCTTTGCTTTTTATCATAAAGAGACTGCCTCCACCACCACCCCAACCCCGGTGGGCCGGCTGCCCACTGCGTTCAGCCAATGGGAGGCGTTGGCAGGACAGTGGGGTGGGAGGGAGCGAGAAATCAGGGTGTTTCTTCCTTTCTTTCTCTGCCTTCTCACCAGTTCCATCTCCAGGGCAGCTCCTCACAGGCCCTCTCTGCTGCCAGCTCCCATCAGGTGACCTTCACTCTGGGCTCCAGGCACACCACTCCTGACCTGGGGGAGGGATCTTCTGCTGACATGAATCCTGGGCTGCTCTGCGGGAGACACCCAGCAGGGTGTGTGCTCAAACTTGACTCTCCTTCACCATCTTTCACTCTCAACTGATTTTTTTTAAAAGTTTTTTAAAAAAATTAATTTATTTTAATTGGAGGCTAATTACAATATTGTGGTGGTTTTTGCCGTACACTGACATCATCAGCCACAGGTGTACAGGTGTCCCCCATCCCAAACCCCCCTCCCACCTCCCTCCCCATCCCTCTGGGTTCCCCACAGCAGCATTAATCATTTCTGAGCAGGTGAGCCCCAGGTGAAGAAGACCTCCTCTGAAGCCTTATTTAAGATAAGCACAATGGCTGACTCACACTCCTTTGGGAGGGAGGAGGCTGGGACAGGGTGACAATCAGATAGCAGGAGCCCCGGGTTTGCGCAGGTGAAGCCACGTCCCCTGCTGGCAGTCACCTGCTGGCCTGGGAACACGTGCAATTCTCTTCTCTAACCAAGGAAGGAAGCATGGCGGCGAGGAGCAGGAATCTCCAGTCTGAGGGCTGCAGGCATCAGGACAGGGGACTGGAGAACTGGCTGTGCCTGCCCTCTTTCTAAATCGGGGCGCTGCTCCTAGTTGCTCTGGGGATGGAAAGTTGGCTCAGTACAGCTGATCTTCTTTTTTGCCAAGAGAAGCCAGAAATTGTGCTCTTTCTGCAAAATCTCTCGTTTTAAATATTGGCAACTAAGAAAAAGTTTTCCAAAACATTGGGCAGCCAAACAAAGCACATGTGTCTATGGGTCAGAGCGGTCCTGATCTTTAGTCTGTGACCTCCAGCTAGTTTTAAGGGGTGAGTTAAAAGGAAAGGGGTGGGTCAGGGAGCGTCTCCTTGCCCTACATTGCTGCAGATTCTCACAGAGGCAGGAAGAGCCCAGCCCTCCTGACCCTGTGGAAGTCTGAAGTTCAGCCTTGGTGTGAGCATCAATAACCAGGGTCTACACTGAGTGCATCCAACTTAGCCCATAACTGAATCCTAACCGCAGGGTCGAGGGCTAGAGAGAGAGGTCAACAGAAGCCAGAAACCAGCTTGTGCGTGCCTTCTGGACCTCTCACGAGGCGATGAAAAGCACAGACAGAGGTCAGGACTGGACCACACATCTGCAGCCCCCTTGATCCTCAGCCTGGAGAAGGCGCTGGAGAGTCTGGCTGGTGACTCAAGGAGGAGGGTGTACATTGATGCGCAACGTCTTATGAGCCAGTGCCCTTGACATGGGAAGCCAAGTGGCCTCTTTTTGGAGGATGAGTAGCAGAGAGGTTTGCAGGATGGCCCCTATGCTCAATCTGTTGAGTCATCTGGTGAAAAATAATGTGACTCCATTTTCCCTTTCCTAAAACGGTAGTAAATACATGTGACCCAAGCATTCCTGAGGATGTTTGCTGACAGCTATGTCTATGGATATGGTAAAAATAAAGGAATTAAACTGCCAAGGAGTAGAGTGGCCTTTGCACTCTTTCTCAGGCTCATTGTTTGGCTGTAATAAATAGAAAAGCCAAAAGTCAGAAAACCAAAAACCAGCAATCAAGAGTGATCTTTAAAGAAACTGAGCCATGGAGCAGCCTGAATCTTAGAAAGAAGCAGCCATTCTTTTCTCTGTCATTTTTTGGAGGTACTGCCTTCAAGCTCCCTGGCCTTAATCTTCACACATGGATGGTGAAATCCAGCCCTCTAACTGGCTGCTAGACAACAGGAGAGCCCTAATTATCAATATAAGGTGGTACCATAGGAGGTTCCTAATTGAACTGGATACAGCTTCAAACTAGGGACTTCCCTGGTGGCACAGACAGTAAAGCGTCTGCCCACAATGTGTTTGGGACCCAGGTTCAGTTCCTGGGTCGGGAAGATCTCTTGGAGAAGGAAATGGCAACCCACTCCAGTACTCTTGCCTGGAAAATCCCATGGACGGAGGAGCCTGGTAGGCTGCAGTCTGTGGAGCTGCAGAGTCTGACACGACGGAGCAACTTCACTTTTACTTTTTTCCAAACTTCCCTGCTGAACACTTGTCAGAAGTCCAGCTGATGGAAACAGTGTTGATCGAGGGGCCTAATGAATGGGGTCCACCTCTCCTGGAGGCACAGGAGTCTACCCTGGAGCAGCAGAGCCCCCGGGAGTCTCTACCACCTGCTAGGCTTAGATTTGCGCATGCACGCTTGGCTGTGCTTAGCTCCACACCTCCTGCTTATGCCGAGGGGCAGTACAGACAACCTTGGGACGGGACTTGTATTTCCTGTAAGGATGCTCTTGAACATGCTTACTACTCTGTACGGTGTGTGCACCTGCAATGAGGTCCCATGGGAAGGTGTCCTTTCCAGGGCTGTGTTTTCATCTCATGGATGTTGACTCATCTACCTGAAACCATAGGACTTCCCTGGTGGGTCAGTGGTAAAGAATCTGCCTGCAGTGAAGGAGAGATGGGTGCGATCCTTGGGTTGGGAAGATCCCCTGGAGGAGGAAATGGCAGCCCACTCCAGTATTCTTGCCTGGGAAATCCCATGGACAGAGAAGTCTGGCAGGCTACAGTCCGTGGGGTCATATAAGAGTCAAACACAACTTAGTGACTAAATAACAACAGAAACCATCTTCCTCTTCAAGTGGCTGCCAGATGCCAAGAGATAAATTTGTAGCCCGCTTCTCACAAACTCATGAGCTGTTCCACTGTTTGTGTACTAACCTCCCTCTGGACGTCATTTACTATATAGAAAATCTATTGTATTGTATACATTTTTGCAAATTGCTATAAATCCTTTTGGGACCAAGACAGGTTTATATGCAGGCACTAAAGAACTAAGAAAACAAAAAGAATCCACATTTTTGTGGGTTGGCTACTTTAATGATTCTGGTTTTATTTTCTCTCTTATCCCCCAAACAATTCTGTACTATTGTGATACTTGGAAGGCGAGTTTGCACGTTTACTGAAACAATAAGATAATTTCATTTTTCCCCCTTGAATCTCCTTTCATGGCTAGCATGGGGTGGTTTCCAGAACAAACCCAAATTTGGGACTTGGGGGCCCCTGGGATCTCCTGTAGCCAAATACAGTGGATCGTGGGTTCTTTTTGTTTCGGGGGATTTACTTCAATTGTCTTAATAACACGGACCTCTTTTGCGGAAGCAGAAGGCGTTCCCAGCAAATGTTGGCTGCAGATATGCGAGCCAAAATGTTACCACGGTCACGGCCCTTCCTTGAACAATCTAAAGCATCTTTCTCTCTGTATATATTGGTTTTTCAGAAGCTTTAAAGCCTAGAAAACAATCATAGCTGAGGCCATGTCTGAGATGGCACTAAAAGAACCTACTCAGAGACAGATAAAAATAATGAGAATCTTTCTGTCAGGAAAGATTTAGAAAATATCAGTGGCATTATTAAAATTTAATTTTTTACTCAGCTTTTTGGTTCTCCATTCCAGTGATAATGAGCAGGACTGCACACCTCCGCCTCGCTAGTACTTGTTTTGTGCAATAAATTCAGCCTTCCAGTCTGAAGACATTTCAGACAACAGTTTTGACTGCTATAGGCTTATTTTTCACCCTGTGCTGTGCTTTGAGTCTTCCTATAAAAACCAGTTCATGAGATAATTTTCCACAAGGCCAGTGGAACTAATAAAAATCAATTTTGCCCAACTGGTTCAGAGAAATCTTGGGAATAGCCAAGGCAGAACCGCAAAAAAGGAAAAAAGAAAAAAAAGAAGAAGAATCAATGTATTCACTAATGGTTGACTGATATGAGAACTATCAAATTAGCTGACAGGATATGCTTGGCTGTAGGAATTTTCCTTTTGGCTTGAACAGAATACCTTTTAAGGACCAGGAGAGGCTTTTCTTTCCAGTGGCTGAAGATATCTGGGTGCAGTAAGTTGCCCATGCTCTGGATGATAATGAGGTTGAATTGGGGCCTGACAATGGTGGTGACCTCTGCTGAAGTTCAGTCCCTCTTTCTATGTCAGAGAAGCTGGTTTTGTGAAGGGATGCCCTGGGTTTTCAGAGAAGGCAATGGCACCCCACTCTAGTACTCTTGCCTGGAAAATCCCATGGACAGAGGAGCCTGGTGGGCTGCAGTCCATGGGGTCGCAAAGAGTTGGACATGACTAAGCGACTTCACTTTCACTTTTCACTTTCATGCATTGGAGAAGGAAATGGCAACCCACTCCAGTGTTCTTGCCTGGAGAATCTCAGGGATGGCGGTGCCTGGTGGGCTGCCATCTATGGGGTCGCACAGAGTCGGACACGACTGAAGTGACTTAGAGCAGCAGCAGCAGCAGCAGCAGCAGCACCAGGGGTCCCCAAGCCCTGGGTCAGGGACCAGTACTGGTCTGTGGCCTGTTAGGAACCAGGCTGAATAGGAGGTGAGTGGCTGGTGAGCCAGTGAAGCTTCATCCGTATTTATAGCCACTCCCCACTGCTTGCATTACCATCTGAGCTGCTTCTCCGGTCAGATCGACTGTGGTATTGGATTCTCAGAGGAGCCCAAACCCTACTGCACTTGAATCATCCCCAAACCATCCCCTCTGCCCCTGATTTGTGGAAAAACTGTCTTCCACAAAATCTGGTGCCTGATGCCAAAAAGGCTGGGGACCGATATTTTATACAATTTACTCCAAGGCCACAGGACCACTGGGTGAGGGACTCATCAATGCATTTAGAGACCCCATGTTCTGGAAACATCTTCACTGCACTCCTGCTGTGACCATCCATCCAACTCCTCATTTTGGCTTCCTGCCAATGGGAGTCGGATTCCAAAGAGACTCTTCTTGGTTTTCTCTCTCTTTTGGCTGCCTGAGCTGCATGGCATGTGGGATCTTAGTTTCCTGACTAGGGATCAAACCCATGCCCCCTGCAGTGGAAGAACAGAGTCTTAACCACTGGACCACCAAGGAAGTCCCAGGGATCTCTTTTAAGATCTGGAAGCAAGAGCAAGACGTGGTAGCTACAAACCACAGTCTATAAAGCACATACCTTAACTGCTACTGATATTCCTTAGTGCAAGACACTAGTTGACATGTCTAAAAATGGCAGGCCTTTGCACAGAAAAAATAAAAAACAGGACTGAAAGGAAATGTAGCCAAGTGGTAACAGTGTTTGTATTTGGGTGGTGAGTACTTTTTGCTTTCTATTTTTATGTATTTTTGCATTTTATTGAATTGTATATTATTACATAAATATTAATAATTATTATTTAAAATAATGCTAAACTAAGAATTGAATGAATTGGAAAAGGAAACATAATACTTTATTCACAATGTTATAAGAAAGAGAGAATATGGGAGAAAAAGAACAATAATAAGATTTATTTTTCAGTCCCTTATACTATCTTATATCTTCCCAGGTGGTGTAGTGGTAAAGAATCTGCCTGCCAATGCAGGAGATGTGGGTTTGATCCCTGGGTGGGGAAAATCCCCTGGAGAAGGAAATGGCAACCCCCTCCAGTATTCTTGCTTGGAAAATTCCATGGACAGAGGAGCCTGGTGGGCTACAGTCCATGGGGTCATAAAGAATCAGACAGGACTGAGCAACTGACCATGCACTTTCATGCACTTCACACCAATTCTTTTATTTAACCCTTATTAACAAATCTATGACAAAAATATCAATGTTACCATTTTCCAGGGAAGAAAACTGAGGCTTGGGGGGGGGTGAATTTGCCCAAGATCACACAGCTAGTCAGTGGCAAAGCTGGTATTTAAAATGAGGTCCAGAGCTTTCCTGGTGGTCCGGTGGCTAAGACTCTACCCTCCCAATGCTCAGGACCTGGGTTCAGTCCCTGGTCAAGGAACTAGATCCCGCATGCCACAACTGAAGATTTCACATGCTGCCATAAAGACCTAGCACAGCCAAACAAAGTTTTAAAAATTAAAAAAATAAAATGAGTTCCAGTTTCAAAGACCACATGCAGTGCATTGTGGGAAGAATAAGGACTGGCATCACGGTGCACATTATATTGTAGCTCATTTTGCATTTATGAATCAAATCAGGGATAACAACATCTGTTCTTTTTTCCACCTACGTTAAAGGTTTTTGTGATGTTCAGGTTAGATCATGCATGTAAAAACAGAGAAAATGCAAAGTTCTCCTCAAAAATACAGGATATGATAATATTTCCTATAACACTGGTGAGTTGAGAGTTGCTATAAACACTATAATTTTCAAAGAAAAAACATACTGAAATAGGATTAATACTAAAACAACACTGAATAAATTTGTTCTCAATCCTTCAGAAGGTTTGAGAGGGTCTTGTTTTATCCTACTTGTCATTAAGATGACAAATTTTCTTGTCTATAACATATTAGGTAAAAGCAAAGATTATACATACTGTGCATATTATAACCCTAATTCTGCAAAAGGGTAAACCTGAGCAGAAGTTTGCCTGTATAAACCTGAAGAAAAATTGGAAAGACATACATTGAAATGAAAGTAACTGTGCTTAGGTGTTGAGATCATGGTGAATAAAGAAAAAAAAAAATCTTCTATGACTCACCACATTTCCCAAAAACTTCTGTAATGAATATGTCCTATGTTTGGAGTCAGAAGAATATGCACTATTTATCAGCTTCCGTACACATAGACAGGGCTTCCCTGATGGCTCAGCCGGTAGAGAATCTGCCTGCAATGCAGGAGACTCAGGTTTGATTCCTGGGCTGGGGAGATCCTCTGGAGGAGGAAAATGGTAACCCACACCAGTATTCTGGCCTGAAAAATCCCATGGACAGAGGAGCCTGGCGGGCTATAGTCCAAAGGGTCAGTAGGGGTCGGACATGACTGAGCGACGAAGCACACACATCTACAAAAATGTTACCTTCTTCCTTGGATAAGATTGCAAAATAAATTCTGGGTTTTGCAGTTGTTTGAATTCTGGTGAAATAAAATTTATTTGAAATGTATGTCCAATCTTCAAACAAGGGATATAGCTACCCCACTTTCTTTACATAAGTCAGCCTCAGTCTGCGGAGGGCTTCTACCATGTACAGCTTGACGGTAAAACATCAGAGGCTGAGATGTGGGAGACTGCACAGGGCACTTGGAGAATGAGAACACAAGCACACCTGAGACTGCCGTGACATTGCCAGGATGACAGGTGCCTGGTCTGACTTCCAGAAGGAAGCACTTGCCCAGTGGCCTCAGAAGGGGGATCTGTGCGTCCTGTCAGAGCACACATTCAGTAGCTTAGCAGAAAAGTGCCACCTTGCTTGAAAAAACAGGGCCCAGTTCAGATTTCAAGCAGTGCCACCAAGGAAGCTATTTTTAAATATCTAATTGCATTTGTAGCATCTGGCATTTTGCACACTCCATTTTTATGACTTCGGCACAATACATTACCACAGGACAAACAAACAAAGGAGAGATTAAGAGCGGGATACTGGAGTCATGTCACATAGTCCCAGTATCGAAATATTATAATATGCCCTAGAGATTATTCCAGGGCCAAAGAAAACATTACCCAATGTATAGAACGTCAGAACGAGGAAGACTTGGCAGCCGGGGAGAACAGGGGTTTATTTCATTTATTAGGCCAGTACACAGTCTCAGATGCTAACATGCTCCGATAGGAAATGCCAACATTTCAACTTAAATCAAGACTCGAGCCCATAATGTCGACACTTTGCCTTTCAGCAGAAGATCACAAACAGCACAAATCTGGGTTTCTCGTACTAATTGGGGAGGTTTTCTAATTTGCTTGTGATATCTGCCTTGTGGAGCGCTAATCTTCCTCTGGTTACCTCCCAACGCTGTCTGAAATAATCCGCTTACTCCTGCTCTGTCCACAGCAGTTTATATCAAATAACACTCACTTCCTTAACTCAGCCACAGCAAAAGGCAGCCGCAGCCCCAGCCCCGTGCTTCAGCATCGCTGGGTTGGGCATGCAACAGCTGCAGCAGAAGCCAGGCAAGGCACATGGGTGCAGCCAGGCTTCCGGATGTGTAAGAATGATGAAATGGGTGCTAAGCAGCATTAATCCACAACTAAGAGCATCGTCTGATAACTGTTTTGAAAAGACTGAGATAATTTTGCTTTCTTAGGCAGGCAAAATATTTCAGGGTGATCGCCAGCGTACGTCATTATCACTATCAACATCCGAGATCGCGTCATAACTTTTTTCTAAAACATCTCCCCCCACCAACCTCCCTACCCCCTACCCTTTTGAAAAGGTTTAATTTAATGACACAGTCTGGAGGTTAATTGATATGGGCGGGCAGTGCCATTTCAGTAGCATGCACTTGACTCACTTTTAGTGCGTTTGATTTTTTTTTTTAAAGAGATTTTGGGAAGGAAATGTTTTCATTTTCATAAAGTAGAAAAGCCTAGAATTCTAATGCTCATAAAACCCACGGCAAGTCATAGGCCTTAGGGGGTTCCCAACAAGCAAAAGTGACGTGAGCTCTGTTGTGATGTGGAGAGTAGAGCGTGGTAGTCAGGTGGGAGCCAGGTTCTTCTCCCAGGTAGGCTCGGTTGTGTGACCTTAGGACACTGTCTTCTTTTGGGCCCCCATTTCCTTGTCTGCAAAATGCTGGGTGTGTGTTAGGGGGTGGGGTGCAAGGATTGGAAGATTTCTAAGATTCCTTCTGCCACTAAGAGTCTACAATTGTTCACTGAAAGGTTATTTTTAATTTTTGTTTTGTTTTGTTTTTCTTATACCTGTGCCTATTCTAAGCAAGCAAACCCAGCATCTCTATTTCTCCTATGCAACACATCGTATTTGAAAACATTTTCCTCACATTTTCCGAGGTTACTGAAGGGGGAAAAAGTTACATTGTTTAATCCTACTTTATAGGAGTTTGCTCTTTTATTAAAGAACAGACCCAGAACAGTGATCTGTAAGGTATACGTACCCAAAGTGTTGGGGGAGGTAGGAGGGGAAGAGAAAGAGGTTGCCTTCAAGTGCCTTGTGGAAATGTATAAAACAAGCAGTGAGATAGTCCTTTGCCAAACACTGTCATAAATTTTTTATTTGGCAGCTAACATTCTCACTAGTTTTCTTGGCAGCAATTGGGACCTTTAGCAAGAAAGGTGCAGGAGAAAAATACCTTGTTTAGAGATGTTTTCAACACTTTCTGGGATTTTTCAGAACTTCTGCCTGCAGCACATTTTTACAACTACAGTCTCCAATCACCTGATGAGTGGGTGGTGGAGTTGAACTTTTTTCTTAAAAAAAAAAAAACAAAACAAGAATATAGGGAGAGAAAGCGAGCAAGCAGTGCTACCCCTCTGGCCTTCCACTGAGCCCATCTCTCTTATTTTTCGTGGCAGGCATTTCTGATATTCAAGTGCTTAGTCTTCTCTGTCTAGACAAAAAACTGAAAATAATATCAGAATGTACCTTTTGTTGAGCCTGATACTATCTACATTGTATTCCCAGATACAGAGATAAATGAAAGTGAAACAGGCTGATGACGAGGCCATTTTTCTTCAACAGTTCTGCCAAAAACAGGTCCCACCTGTTGCCTTTGGGTCAGTTAATGGGCAAAGAGCTGCCTTGGATTTGAAGCTGATGTAAGCACAGGCAGATACGATTTTGACAGTCACATTTGCTGATGGGGAAATGAGTGGGGTGAAAGTTTGTGCAGCTGGTCATTACCCGTCTCAGGGAACCTCAGTCTCTGGAAGCATCTTAAGGAGGAGGACTGGGAATTCTGGGAAGTCAGGGGCCAAAATCCACAAGGAGTCAAGGATAAGGCCTTTCATTACAACCACATCCTAAATACTTTATACAGACCAGCAACATTCTTCTGCCAGGGGACTTCCAGCTCTGAGTCAAGAGGTCAACAAATTCACTACCCCCAAAAAACAAATTTAAAACTGAACAGTCCTTAAAACAGCCCTTTCAGGGCTCTGGATAATGATTGAAGGCAAAGTACAAACTGAGACGTGTTTATTCATAGAAAGCTGGCAGAACTTTGGGTAAGAAGATCTCCGCCTCACCCCCTAGCTTAGTTGGCTAGAATGGTGGTTTTATCAGGGCGGGGCTGCCAGGGAAGCCTGACTTGATTTGGAGCAGAAGGGAAAACCCAGTAGCATTGCCAATAAAAGTAGCACGCTGTAGGAAAATGAATGGGGGGAGGGCGGGGAGGCGGGAGGAACAGCGCAGTTTTGCTAGCCTGAGGCTGCTGTCCTGGTTGAGATTCAAACCAAAAATGTGATGGGGAGATCTAGAAATGAGAGAGTTATAGATGTGCCAGATAAGCTCTCCATACATCTTGTGTTGATTGGGAAAATATGGTACATGCTGGGGAGACCTAGGAGACCCCAGGGAAAAGTCAAAGCAGGCTTGAGAACTGCCTGAACTTTGAATGTTCTCTTCAACCCACATACAGATTGCTTGGCAGAGGATGGAAGTCTTATGGGTTCAAGGTTTTTGAGCACAACCTCTGCTCAATCATTGGTGGTCACTAAGCTATGTGCCCAAAGGGGCAACTCCTAGGAAGCCAGGTTCATGAAATAAAAATAAGAATTAAAAAAACAAGCGACAACTGAGCAGACTGCACGGGAGATAGATTTTGCAGATTATGTTTAGGCAAGCTAATTAAAACTATCAGAACCCTGAGTTGTTACAATATACCATCTAAAATATCTAGTTGTCAACAAAAAATTATATGACATGAAAAAAAAAATGAAAAAGGATGATCTATATTTAGGGGGAAAAGCAGTCAATACAAACTGCTTCTGGGTGACTCTGACGTTGGATTTAGCAGACAAAGGCCTCAAAGCAGTTAGTGTAACATAGTCAAACAGTTAAAGGAAACTATATTTAAAGAATTAAGAGAAACTATGATGACAATGCTTCAATAGATACAGAATCGCAATAGAGAAAGAAAAATTATAAAAATTTTACAGTTGAAAAATACAATAAGTTAAATGAACAGGAATCCGTAAACTTGAACATTCGCCAATAGAAATCATCCAATCTGAAGAGGAGAAAGACCAAAACCATTGAAGAAAACTGAGCAGAGCCTCAGAGATCTGCGTAACAACAGCAAGCATATCGACACATGCACAAGAGAGAGGGAGAGAGAGAAAGGAGAGGGGAGTTGGCAGAATAATATATTTGAAGAAGTAATGGCTGCAAGAAACGTCTTGAAAGCAGCAAGACAAAACAACCCATTGTGCACAAGATGATGTTTGACAGCTGACTTCTCGTCAGAAACAGCGGAGGGAGAAGACAGATGAGCAACAGATTCAGAGCGGTGAAAAGGCGAGTGTGGGAGTGACCTGTCTACCAAGAAGCCATATGTATATATATGATTTTTATATATATTTCTATATCTAGCAATAGCATTAATCATGAAGGAAGGCAACATAAAGACATTGCTAGAAAAAGAATGAGATTTTTTTTTAGCCTTTTAAGATATACTAAATGAGGTCCTTTAGGCTGAAAGGAAATGACACCAGATGGTAACTCACATCCGAGAAAGAAATAAAGAACATTGGAAATGGTAAATATGTGGTATATATAGAAGACTGTATAAATATATATCTTCTCTTTCCTTCTCTTAATTTCTTTAAAGAATAAAAAGATTTCATAAACAATAATTATACTTACAACAATTGGTATTGTTTGGTTTATAATATATACAGACTTCCTAATCATAGTACAAAGGAAGAGGGGAAAAATGGCCATATTGGAATAAATTTGTTATATTTTATTAGAACTAAGTCAGTAGTAAAATAGACAGTGGAAAGGTAGAATATATATTGTAATTTCTAGAGCAAAGACTAAGGAAATAACAATAAAAATATAGTCAAGAAATCAGCAGATAAATGAAAATGGTATACAAAAAAATATCTATTTTAAAAAAGAAAGCAGAAAAGAGGAGAGGAACAAAAAAGATATGAGCCATATAGAAAACAAACAACAAAATGGCAGACATAAATCCACCAAGATTAAAAAATCATACAAATGTTACTTGACTAAATAATTCAATCAACAGTGGACTGTCAGACTGACAAAGATCCAGCTTTATGCTGTCTATAAGAACATATGCTATCTAAAGAGACACACTTGAGATTCAAAAGCACATATAGGTTGAAAGCTAAAAGAAGAAAATATACACACCATGTAAACAGGAAAACTAAGAGTGTTGGAATGTCTATATTAATATCAGACAAATGGACTTTAGGACAAGAAACATTCCTAGAGACAAAGAGGGATATTTAATAAATATAGTGATATCAATGCATTAAGAAGATATGGCAATTATAAACGTATAAATACCTAACAACTAAGTCTCAAAATACATGAAGCAAAAACTGATTGAAGAAAAGATAAATAGAAAGTTTAATAATTATACTTGGAGCTTTCAGTACTCTGGTCTAAGAAAACTGACAGAATAACCAGACAGAAAATCAGTAAAGATACAGAAGACTTCAACAATTTTATGCCAAGTTGACCTTAATTAACATTTATAGAACACCTCACTTCATGACAGTGAATACACATTCTTTTAAAAATTACATGGAAAATCCCCCAACAGAGACCACATATATGCGATAAAACAAGCCTCAATGAATTAAAAAGAACTTAAATAATAAAGAATATGTTCTCCAATCACAACAGGACTAAATTAGAAATCCACAAGAGAAAGTAATTTGGGAAATCCCCAAATGTTAGAAAATTAAGTAACACACTTCTAATGAATCCATGAGTCAAACAAGAAATTGAAATGGGAATTATAAAGTGCTTTGAAACAAATCAAAATGAAATAATAACAATATTTGTGGGATGTAACAAAGCAGAACTTAGTGGAAATTTTATTTGCCTAATTTGGAAAAAAAAGTTTCAAATTAATTACTAAGCTATCACATTAAGAAATTAGAAAAAGAACAAACGGCCCAATACAAACAGAAAAAAAATGGATCAAGGGTGTGGACAGTGACTGCAGCCACAAAATTAAAAGACGCTTACTCCTTGGAAGGAAAGCTATGACCAATCTACAGCATATTAAAAAGTAGGGATATCATTTTGCCTACAAAGATCCGTACAGTCAAAGCAATGTTTCTTCCAGTAGTCACGTATGGATGTAGCGACTTAGCATGCATACAAATACGGATGTGAGACTTGGACCATAAGAAGGCTGAGTGCTGAAGAATCGAAGCTTTTGAACTGTGGTGCTGGAGAAGACTCTTTAGAGTCCCCTGGACTGCAAGGAGATCAAACCAGTCCATCCTAAAGGAAATCAACCCTGAATGTCCACTGGATGCTGAAGCTGAAGATCCAATATTTTGGCCACCTGATGCAAAGAGCTGACTCACTGGAAAAGACTCTGATGGTGGGAAAGATTGAGGGCAGAAGGAGAAGGGGGTGACAGAGAATGAGATGGTTGGATAGTATCACCGACTCAATGGACATGAGTTTGAGCAAACTCCGGGAGAGAGTGAAGGACAGAGGAGCCTGGAGTGCTGCAGTCCATGGGATCGCAAAGAGTTGAAAATGACTTAAGGCCTGAATAACAGGGTTAGAGTAGAAATCAGTGAGACAGGAAACAGAAAATAAATGAAACCAAAAGTTGACTCTTTGGAAAGATCAACAAAACTGACAAACTTTTAACTAGAATGACCAAGAAAAGGAAGACGACACGATTACCAACATCAAGAATGAAAGAGGAACATTACTACTGATTTAATAAGAATTAAAAAGTTTATAAGGAAATATTCTGAACTTTATACCAAAAAATTAGACAATTTAGGTGAAATGGACAAATTCCCAGAAATAAACGCATTAGAAAACTGACTTAAAAAGATACAGAAAATCTGATTAGACCTATGAAAAGTAAATTGGATTAGTAATTTAAATTCTTCTCACAAAGAAAATCCGAGTACCACACTACTTAAATAATGAATTCCATCACATATTTAAAGAAAAAAATACTTATCTTACATAAACTCTCTTAAAAAATAAAGGAGTAGAGAACACTTTCCAACTCATCTACAAGGTCAGCATTAACCTGTTACAAAAGCTATACAAAAGAAGAGAAATACTCAACATGAATATATGACACCAACATCCTTTACAACTACTATCAAATCCAGGAACATATTAAAAATGATTAAAACCATGACCAAGAGGGATTTATCCCTGTAATGCAAGGTTGGCTTCAGTTCAGTTGCTCAGTCATGTGCGACTCTTTGTGACCCCATGAATCGCAGCGCGCCAGGCCTCCCTGTCCATCACCAACTCCCATCTCATCCTCCAACGTCCCCTTTTCCTCTTGCCCTCAATCCCTCGCAGCATCAGAGTCTTTTCCAATGAGTCAACTCTCCGCAGGAGGTGGCCAAATTACTGGAGTTTCAGCTTTAGCATCATTCCTTCCAAAGAAATCCCAGGGCTGATCTCTGAGATTAGATCTCCTTTAAAATGGACTGGTTGGATCTCCTTGCAGTCTGAGGGACTCTCAAGAGTCTTCTCCAACACCACAGTTCAAAAGCATCGATTCTTTGGCACTCAGCCTTCTTCACAGTCCAACTCTCACATCCAACATGACCACTGGAAAAACCATAGCCTTGACTAGATGGACATTTGTTGGCAAAGTAATGTCTCTGCTTTTGAATATGCTATCTAGTTTGGTCATAACTTTCCTTCCAAGGAGTAACTGTCTTTTAATTTCACGGCTGCAATCACCATCTGCAGTGATTTTGGAGCCCAAAAAATAAAGTCTGACACCGTTTCCACTGTTTCCCCGTCTATTTCCCATGAAGTGATGGTTTAACATATGAAAATCAAACTAGCATAATATACTGCATTAATAGCATAAAGGACAAAAACACATGATCATCTTATCAGACACAGAAAAAAAATTTGGCAAAATCCAATACCTATTCAAGATAGAACTCTCAATAAACTGGAACAGAAGAGAACTTCTTCAACCTGATAAAGGGCATTCATAACCTATAGCTAACAGCATACTTAATGATGAACGACTGCATGATTTCCCACAAGACTGGGAAGGAGGCAAGAAGATCTGTTCTTACTACTCCTATTCAACCTTGTATTGGATGACATGGTTCTATCGGTAGGAAATCCTAAGAGATCTACAAAAAAGCTAGTGGAACGAACAAATGAGTTTAGCATGTTTGCGAGATACAATACGTTCATACAAAAATCAGTTGTGTTTCTACATACTAACAATGAACAATATGCAAATAAAATTAAGAAAACTTAATTCAAGTAATATCAAAAAGAGTACAAAGCTTAGGGGTAACTTTAATAAGACTGTATACTGAAATCTACCAAAATTGCTGAGAAAAATTAAAGATCTAAATAAATGGAGAGTAAGTCCATGTTCATGAATTGGAAAAATCAATACTGTTTAGATGGCAATTCAAAGCAATTCATATCAAAATATTAGTAGGGTTTTTTGGGCAGGAATTGAAAAATGAATCCTTAAATGTATGTGTAAATGGGAAGAACTAGAGTGGCCAAAACAATTTTGAAAAAGAACAAATTGGAGGACTTACATTGCCTGATTTCAAACTTATAAAGCCACAGTAATCAAGACATGTAGTACGGGCAAAAGGATATATAGATCAATGGGACAATATACACATTTCCAAAATTAAACAATTTACATTTACAACCAACTCATTTTTGACAAAAGATCCAAGGTAATTCAATGCTGTTAGGACAATTAAATTTCCATATTAAAAAGTATAAACTTAGATTTATCTCACACTATGTGTAAAAATTCAAAACAGAACATAGACTTGAATATAGAAACTAAAACTATAAAATTTCTGGAAGAAAATCTTTGTGACCTTGGCATAGGCAAAGATTTCTGAGGTTAAGACACTAAAAGTATAATCCATAAAATAAAAAATGGATAAATTAACTTTACAAAAGTTAAAGGATTTTCCTTTTCAAAAGTCACCATTAAGAAAGTAAAAAGACAAGCCACAACCTGTGGGAAGATACTTGCAAATCATATATCTAATAAAAGGCTATTATTCAAGAGCATAAAAATAAAAACTCAAAATTCAACACAGAGAAGACAAATAATCCAATTAAAAAATTATAAAATTAAGAAACAGCTGAATATACATTTTACCAGACTACACATGACTAATAAGCATATGAAAAAAATGATCAATCTCATTAGTCATTAGGAAAATGCCAATTAAAATGAGATAGCATAGCATACCCACTAAATGTCTCTAATCAAAAGACCAAAATACCAAGGACACGGAGTCCTCATACATTGCTGGTGGGAATGTAAAATGGTACATCTATTTTGGAAAACAGTTTGGCAGTTAAAAGAAAGTCAAACATATACATACCACAAACTTACATTCCACATGACTCAACAATTCTATCCCTATGCATCTACTCAAGAGAAATAAAAACATATGCCTATTTAAACTTTTGTGCAAATGTTCACAGCAGCATATTCATAATAGCCCAAAATTCAACAATCTAGGTGCCCACCAACTGGTGAATGGGTAAACAAAACATGGTGCCGCCTTGCAATGGAACACTTCTCCGCAATAAAGAGTAACAATCTACCAGTACATGTGACAGTATGGCTAACCTCAAAAACATTATGTCAAGGGAAAGCAGCTCAGCTGGAAGTTCAGCTCAGTGCTCTGTGATGACTTAGAGGGGTGGGATGGGGGTGGTGGGAGGGAGACCTGAGAGGGAGAGGCTGCATGTATACATATGGCTGATTCGCACTGCTGTACAGCAGAAACGAATACAACCCTGTAAAACAACTACATTCCAAATTTGAAAAACTGAAAAAAAAAAAAAAGACTATGGTATATGATTCTATTTATATGAAATTTCTAGAAATCAGATCAGTGGTTGCTGGGGGCTTGGGAGTAGGAACTGGGACTGACTCAGTGCAAACAGGCATGACACATCTGGTGTGACAGAAATATTTTAAAAGCAGATCATGGTGATGGTTGCATAGCTCTATAAACTTACTATAAATCATGGAACTGTATGCTTACAATGGGTAGCTTTCACAGTATACAAATGATACCTCAATAAAGCTGTTAAATAGTCCATAGACCAACATATAGCTATTTAGGTTTTAGGGGAGATGGCCTACTATCTCTCCTAAAGTAAGGAAAGTAAGTCTTCCAGATTGAGGGAGCCCAATCTCTTGCCTCCCTTCTTGGTAACAGCAACCTGTTTATTTCTTTCAATCTGTAATTATTTGCTTCTTGACTGTTTCCTCTGTGAAGTGGAATTGTGTAAGAGCAAGCAAGGCTAAAGTCTGTGTTGGTCTTCGTCGTCCCCATTACCCATTCAAGCGTTTGGCATATTATTTCAGTTCAGTTCAGTCACTCAGTCATGTCCAACTCTTTGCGACCCCATGGACTGCAGCATATTATATACTGGCATATGATAGGTGTCGATAAATATTTGATAAACAGATGAATGATGTAGAGAAAGAAGAGAAATATCTGGGTTTTCATTTAAAAACCAACACATTCCCGTGCCTTGATTATTTGCAAATATCTTTGTCATGGACCCTTATTCAGCTCTGCAAATTTCACCTGTCATGTGCCAGGTATCATGTGCTTGATACTAGAGCATTAAATGAAACAGATCTGGTTCACTGTCCTCAAGAAGCTTGCAGTCTAGTGTAAAAAAAAAAAAAAGACTATGGTATATGATTCTATTTATATGAAATTTCTAGAAATCAGATCAGTGGTTGCTGGGGGCTTGGGAGTAGGAACTGGGACTGACTCAGTGCAAACAGGCATGACACATCTGGTGTGACAGAAATATTTTAAAAGCAGATCATGGTGATGGTTGCATAGCTCTATAAACTTACTATAAATCATGGAACTGTATGCTTACAATGGGTAGCTTTCACAGTATACAAATGATACCTCAATAAAGCTGTTAAATAGTCCATAGACCAACATATAGCTATTTAGGTTTTAGGGGAGATGGCCTACTATCTCTCCTAAAGTAAGGAAAGTAAGTCTTCCAGATTGAGGGAGCCCAATCTCTTGCCTCCCTTCTTGGTAACAGCAACCTGTTTATTTCTTTCAATCTGTAATTATTTGCTTCTTGACTGTTTCCTCTGTGAAGTGGAATTGTGTAAGAGCAAGCAAGGCTAAAGTCTGTGTTGGTCTTCGTCGTCCCCATTACCCATTCAAGCGTTTGGCATATTATTTCAGTTCAGTTCAGTCACTCAGTCATGTCCAACTCTTTGCGACCCCATGGACTGCAGCATATTATATACTGCATATGATAGGTGTCGATAAATATTTGATAAACAGATGAATGATGTAGAGAAAGAAGAGAAATATCTGGGTTTTCATTTAAAAACCAACACATTCCCGTGCCTTGATTATTTGCAAATATCTTTGTCATGGACCCTTATTCAGCTCTGCAAATTTCACCTGTCATGTGCCAGGTATCATGTGCTTGATACTAGAGCATTAAATGAAACAGATCTGGTTCACTGTCCTCAAGAAGCTTGCAGTCTAGTGGAAAACAAGACCCAGTATACTGACATTTAATGCATATAAGTGGCAGGGCGGGGCCTACAAATCTGGAGGAAAGGAACAGAGAACCAAGAGCCTGTGAGCCCAGAAGAGCACAGGAGGCCGTGCTGAAAGGTAAGCGGATCTGCAGCCCAGGGTACAACATGCCTTCTCCATGAAAACTTGTTCCTCCTTGATTTAGATCAGCGTGCCTTTGTAAACTGTGGTTGTTGCCTAGTTGCTAAGTTGTGTCTGACTCTTTTGTGACCCTATGGACTGCAGCCCGCCAGGCTCCTCTGTCCATGGGATTCTCCAGGCAAAAATACTGGTGTGGGGTTGCCATGACCATCAGATGATCTTCCCAACCCAGGGATCGAACTAGGTTTCCTGCATCTTCTGTATTACAGGTGGATTCTTCACCATGGAGCCACCGGGGAAGTGCTACAAGGTTGTAGGAAGGATTAAAGGAGATGAAGCATCTGAAGTGATGAGCACATACCAACATAAAACTAAAAGTTTCAGGGGAAGTTCAGACTCTTTGCAGCCCCATGGACTGCAGTCCACCAGGCTCCTCTGTCCATGGGATTCTCCAGGCAAGAACACTGGAGTGGGTTGCCATTCCCTTCTCCAGGGGATTTTCTCGACCCAGGGATAGAACCTGGGTCTCCAGCATAGAAGGGTGTTTTTTTTTTTTTTTTTTAACCGACTGAGCCGTCAGGGAAGCCCATATACAAGCAAAGGGCTGGTATTATTATTTTTGTGACCGCCCCTTTGTATGGTGAGCAGGGTCTTAGAAGCTCTGAGGCTGCCTGTGTTGTGGAGGGGCTTCTCTGCCTCGGCCACCATGGTCATCACGCTGACAAAGCCCTTCAGGGAAGTGGTGACTCCAGGAGGCCCTTGGGGCGCCTGGCGAGCCCTTCGTTCCCAGCCGCTGTGCTCATGGACCTCTGCCCCCTTTCCCACCACTCCCAGGTCTTGCCTAGCTACATTGTTGGCATCTGTGGGAAAACATCACTGGCCGTGCTTATATTCAGGGGCGCAGAGGTCTTTTTCTGTATAAGTTTACAGTGGAGAACAATGAAAAGAGTAAAATCCAAAGCCAACAGGGGCCAAGGGATCTGCCTGCATCGTGGGTTTTGCCACGATATGAAAACACACGGCCTCAGAGTGTAACATGAACGGCCCAGCCATCTCTCCAGGGTGGAATCTATGCTTTCAGCTGTGCAGAAACACGGACCTTCTAAAAAAAACTCAGGAGGCGGGAGGGTTAACTGAAAATCAAGATAGCTTTTCCTAGGTAGACTTTCTCCATGTCCTTCAAAATCGTTCCTTTTTGACGAGAGTTAAGAGCTGGAAAAATGCCTTGACAGAGGGGAAGCGCCTATTTTTCTCCAGCCTCACTGGAGTTGGGCCTGCTAGGGATGAAGCAGAGGTTTGCCATTTGTAGACAAGAATGAAGCCTTTTGTGAACAGGCTAAGTACACCACCGACTTGCTTTAAAAAGTGTCAAAGGCTATTTTTGGAGAACATGTGGTTGGCGGTGCCAAACTGAAACATTGACTTATCGCCCGATTTAGCGTTAAAACATTAGAACTTACAATTAAGACGACTCTGTTTACTCCAAGTGAGTTTGTCAACATGCTGCAAAAATATATTTCTGTTATCATAATAAAACCATGAAATGGGCGGGTGTGGTTTCTCGCTTGTTAAGGCCACGCCGAGGAGAACTTCAGAATGCTGAAATGCGAGCTGCCCTAGCCTATAGGCCAACTTCTTTCCCCCAGAGCGGATGCTGGGTGTACTATATTAGTGCCTAAGAGGTTATTCTCATTCACAAAACGGGAATTACTTTCTGGCTCCAAACTATGACTAGCGTTAAGAAATAAGCTGGAAGATCTTCTACAGATGTGGTCTCTGACACGTACACCCGGGGATTCTGCGATTAATCACATCTTAAGACTTGAACATTATAAAGGACAAGGCAGACAGCCATTAGAGTCAAGGTCTGAATTGATAAAGAGAGAGACAGAGAAAATGTGCCTGTGTCTGCCGTTGTGTTTAAACTAAGCATGGCTTTGAAGATAGCCAGCACCTCTCTCCGTCTTCGCCCCATTTTATTTCAAGGTCGGTCTGCCTTTTGTTTGACTCTTCTCACCCTGACACGGACAACAGTTCTTGGAAAAAGAACTGTCCCGATCGCTCGCCGCGTTAGGACAGGAATGTGCTTGTTTGGCATTCGTTCGTGAGATCCTGGACCGCACGAACACTGGGGACGAGAAGAGCGAGAAGCATGTGCGGGGACTGGCTCGGTACCTAGACCCCGTGGGCGTTTGTCACCACCTGCCTCAAGGGTTAAGGTGGCCACGGTAATTATGCCAAGGCCATGCATTACTCTGACAAAGTAATCCATCAAATAATTTCTCACAATTGCAATTCACCCCTCGAATTTTCCTTACCTCCAGAGCCAGCTGGATATTATATTACTGAAGCTGTTGAAAGGGTGGAACACTAGCCATGGAGCCAAAGGCCACAGCAACTATGCAATGCATAAATTTTTATTGTTTGCCTAGTATTGAAATCTCATTAGGGTCCATAATTCATCCGAACACCGTGAACATTTACATCTGTTGATCATGAGAACTTAGAAGGAATGTACACCTTTGGCTAACTTGTTTTTAGAGGCGGCAGAGGGTGTGTGTGTGTGTGTGTGTGTGTGTGCATGCACGCACGTAAGCATGCACATATATGCTCATATGTTTTTAGCCCCTGAACAGCTGTGCTTTAAATACCCCTTACTCAAACCAATTTCCAACCTGAATTTAATATCCGAAAGTTGTTTTCATTTGGCAGACAAAGACTCACTTCTCTTCAAGTCCAGCTTAATCAATGTTGGAAAATTCCACTCATTGCCTATTGGCCTTAATGCAGCTCTGCTGTGTTAATTACATCAGAACTATCCCAAAGATTACACGCCTTCCATTCAATGCATACACGTTTTTGTCTTCACTTAATTATGGCTTCAAAAAATACTACAGAGAGAAAATAGAAGCATGAATTTTTCTGGGTCCTAGGGATACCCAGATTTGTTCGGTGTGTGTGTATTTAAACATCTTTCCTACTATGATCTACCCTTTTGATCTGGCAGTATATCCATTTACAAGGCTCTCAGTAGTTCTATACACGCTATATTTTGAGGGTGACAATCCCTGAACCACAGAATCAGAAATGGAAGGGGACTCCGATAACAATAATAAAAAAACAGTAGGAAAAAAAAAAGAGATGGTAGGGGAAGGGGCCTGAGGGGCCATCTAGCCAGGCCAGCCCCTCTCCCAAACAGGAATCTCCCTGACAAAACCCCCTGACAAGTGGTCCTTCAGGAATGCATCCATTTTTGGAATGAACTATGGCAGCAGCTGAAAGGCTCTTAGCAAACACTGCCTAGCAGGTCAGGGCAGAGATGAAGGAGACGTGTCCGAGGAGAAGTCCGGAGGGAATTTAGGGAGACCAAATGCAATTACCTGGCCCAGCATCTGGCTAGGGCACCGGCTCTAACAGCCCCACTGTAATTCCAGCTGATGGCAGTGACACCTTCTGATGAGAGTCTTGTCAACTGCACGCTGCTCTTTAGCAGGCCTTCACTAACACGCTGCGACGGGGAAAACTGGATACAGATGTTTTTACTCAGAAGGCCTTGCAAGCACTAAAGTCCTTATCTTCTCCTCAAGGAGAAAGGACACGCACACACCTCCATGAAGGAAAAAAGATGCCAAAGGGCTTTCACACAGGGACTGGCCCGATGCAGACCGCATCGCTATATCCTGTTCTGGTGAGCTTTCCAAGCCAGCTCAGGTCTCCCCATCCCTTCCCAAAGCAGCTGTGACAGTCTCAACACTCAATTGGCTGCGGTCAGTAAAGCTGCCCTGGGCCCTGTTTAAAGGACACCCAGGGCCCAGCAAGCCCAGAACAGGGTGGAAAGGGATTTGGCTGCAATCCAGAGCACAAGTCTCTCTGGTGGTGGTGGTGGTTTAGTTGCTAAATCATGTCCGACTCCTTGAGACCCTATGGACTGTAGCCCTCCAGGCTCCTCTGTCCATGGGATTTCTCAGGCAAGAATATAGGAGTGGCTAGCCATTTCCTTCTTTAGGGATCTTCCTAATCCAGGGATCAAACCTGCATCTCCTGCGTTGTCAGGCAGATTCTTTACCACTGAGCCACCAGGGAAGCCCCAAGTCTCTCTGCTGCTGGTGCTAAGTCACTTCAGTCGTATCTGACTTTGTGCGACCCCAGAGAACACAGCCCACCAGGCTCCCCTGCCCCTGGGATTCTCCAGGCAAGAACACTGGAGTGGGTTGCCATTTCCTTCTCCAATGCATGAAAGTGAAAAGTGAAAGTGAAGTTGCTCAGTCGTGTCTGACTCTTAGCAACCCCATGGACCACAGCCTACCAGACTCCTCTGTCCATGGGGTTTTCCAGGCAAGAGTACTGGAGTAGGGTGCCATTGCCTTCTCCGCCAAGTCGCTCTATTCTGGGGTAAAAGGCAAGAGACCTGGGTCTGGGGATGCAAAGATGGGCAGTCAGACAGGTGCCTCTCCTCATGGAGCTTACAGACTTGAACAATCATGTGCTCACAGTATACAGTTTCAAATAGTAAGGGCCACAACACTGTGAAGTGCGAGAAAAGGGGCAGGCATGAAAGTAGGAGAGTCTAGAAGAGGGAACTTGCGTAAGTTGGGACTTTCAGGAAAGCAGATGCTAAAACTGAGTTAGGAGTGAAAGAAGTTTAGTGGAGGGTACCACCTGTGAAAAATACAAAGGGAGGAAGCAGGGCTGGGGAGGGAAAGGCTTCAGGCTGTCACACATATCTGACCGACAACAAAGTGGGGAAGAGGCAGGAGAGGACAAGTAAAGCCTCAGATCACACTGAAGATGTGACCAAACTGTGGCCAACCTGATAAGCAGCTCTGGGGAGAGAATCATGCACTGGGCAGAAATAGCTTGGCCCTAAGATCCCCACCAGTGAATCCTAAAGGAAATCAATCCTGAATATTCACTGGAAGGACTGATTCCAAGGCTGAAGCTCCAATACTTTGGCCACCTGATGCGAAGAGCCGACTCATTAGAAAAGACTCTGTTGCTGGGAAAGATTGAAGGCAGGAGAAGGGGATGACAGAGGACGAGATGGTTGGATGGCATCACCAACTCAATGGACATGAGTTTGAGCAAGCTCTGGGAGATGGTTCAGGACAAAGAAGCCTGGCATGCTGCAGTCTCTGGGGTCACAGTTTGAGATGACTGAGCAACTGAACTGAACTGAATCTATAAATGGGAACAACAATATATACTTTATATGGTTAACATGAAAATTAACTGAGACTATGTACATGGAGTTCTTCAGCTAATATCTGGGACATGAGTGACATGTGGTAAATGTTGGCTATTATAGAAAACCTCAGCTGGGAACAAAGGAGAAATATGGACTCACCTTGACATTGTGTTTCCAAAAGTTTAAATGTTTATTCTGAAATAAAATGCCTGCATTTGAACAAACGATAGGTGAAATTGCTAAATTCATCTTCCATCAAGATCACGATATTATCCAGACCCTCAATGATCGAAATGCCAGGCATACCAGTAAGTTTCAGATCAGTTCAGTTTAGAATTAAATAATTAATATCAGCAATTCAGAGCCAAAAAAGTAATAAATTCCTTATAACAGAAAAATAGTCCACAAGAAACCTGAAGAAAGAGAAGCCCGTGGTAAGATAGCACACTGTAAGTGGGGAATGTGCCTATAAAAGCCTGACAGCTTCTATTGATATTATAGTCATGTTGAAAATATATATATATTTTCTCTTTCCAATCTTACCTGTTAGGTGAGCAACCCTTCAGCACCTATTTTCAGATTATTCCAAATCATAAAATGCAGGAAAAACAAAAGCATAAACTGATGCAAAGTGGATGCTGGCTATAGTTGCTGAAGAAGATTTGATTGTTAAAAGTAGGTGAGCACATGCTAAGAGACTAAGGGATATTCTTTAAAATCAAGCCCAGCTTATCTGAAATGCCTGAAAATTGGGTCTAACTTATATGATAGCATATAGGCCAGTCCTATATGATTGGCCTTGTGAGTGTATATGAGTTTGGAATAACCTGCCCCATGAGGCAAAAAGAGAACACTCTCCCTAATGAAGATGTATTCACAATAGGGGCTTCCCTGGGGGCTCAGCTGGTAAAGAATCTGTCTGCCAGTGCAGAAAATTCAAGAAACAAGCATTCAGTCCCTGGGTCAGGAAGATCCCTTTGGAGGAGGAAATGGCAACCCACTCTAGTATTCTTGCCTGGAAAATTCCATGGACAGAGGAGTCTAGTGGGCTATAGTCCATGGGATCGCAAAGAGTCGAACATGAGCTGAGTGAACATACATTCACAATAGACTTGTTTTATTGGTAACAGGAAAATCACTGGTCCTTTCACAAGGGTAGTGTTCCTGCTGTGCTCTTCTCTGTGTCAAAGTCCAGCCTCCCTTAGAAAGATAAACCCCACAGCCACAGTTTTACAAGCTCCCACACGACTCCTTTTGACTTCTCAGCATTTGAAAATATACAAATCTATTACTTTCAGTCATTTATGAATCTGAAATGATTCTGACTCGCCATGATACTGAGAAGAGCACATAATACCAAAAATATCAGGCCTCCATTCCTGAAAACCTTGAGATGAACTATTGGTAGAATCATCCAAACCAGCTCAAATGTGTGTACTCTTTGGTGTGTTCCCTCTTTTTCCCTTTCAAGCTGTGATAAGGCAAATGTGAGGTTTCCACAGCCGCCCGAACGAAAACATCTTTGAGAATCTGAAAGCATTCTAAAAATCAACTTAGATCATCATTAGGTTTTTTTCCCCCTTAGAATTTTCTTTCCTGTGCCAGGGCTCCTTAACTCTTAGGTAATCTTGATTTGTCAAAAAATGCTTGTATCTCAGGACCGAACTTAAGCAGATCAGACAGAAATTTCTTCATTTGGACCAAAATATGTCCAATGAACAAGTCACTTGGGTCTCCCAGCGAAGGAAGCAGGGGTTCACCTTTGCTCAGAAGTTGTATGTTAATGCTGACTAAACTCTCAACAAAAGTTTTTTTTTTTTTTTCCAGAAAGACTGCTAGCTGCTGGAATTGCTTCTGCTTCTGAACTTTTCATTAATATGACTCATCCCACAGGTAATTTTTAAAGACTCTCCCAAGTTTTAGTTCATGCCATAGATTTGCCAAGGATTCTTTCAGTAAAATAGGAATGAACAGGAAAAAAAAAACAAAACACCAAACCTCGGTTCTATACAGAACAATGAAATTTGTTTTAAAAAAAACAACAAAGATTCTGTGGAAGATCTGTCTTCAATCTGGATTGGGTCACGTGAGGGTTTGGAGTTATTTGTGGGTCACTGGTTCACACTGGCACATCTGGGCATCACTCATACTGGATACCGTCCTTCATCGAACGGATGACTGAGGGTAAGAACGGCTCTTGGCTTCAGCAGAACAACATAAACAACTCCTCACAAGTGCCTGTCTTCATGGAGCCCCAGGGCTCTTCAATTCAACAACTTGGAAATGATGGCCTTGGTACCTTAGTTAAAAATGAGGTGGTATTTATCCAAGTACTGGTACTTCCAAGTCATGGATCTCAAAGGTCACTTTCTCAGCATAATGTGAGTAACAAGACTATTATGGGACCTGTTATCATCAATGGGACTCCCTGATAGCTCAGTTGGTAAAGAATCCACCTGCAGTGAAGGAGACCTCACTTCAATTCCTGAGTCGGGAAGATCCCCTAGAGAAGGGATAGGCGATCCACTCCAGTATTCTTGGGCTTCCCTTTTGGCTCAGCTGGTGAAGAATCCGCCTGAAACGCGGGAGACCTGGGTTTGACCCCTGGGTGGGAAGATACTTCCTATCTGTTTCTATCAGCATTCTTTCTGTAAGTTAAATGGCAAAACAGGCAACATCTAAGGTAACTTCAGCACTTCCTGGGAAAGGGCCAGAAGACAAATGCCAGAATGTCCAGAAAAGTGAGACCTGTGGGGACTGCATGGAAATGCCAGTGCGCTCATGACCTGGGGGCGAGGATGGTCCCTTTCCCCACAGGTGATTTTTGTCTCCAGCTGATGAATATCAGACATGGAACTGAAATGTGATAGTTCCCAAGGACTACCAGGGAAAGTGTCTGACCATGCATATTTTACATTCGGAATAAAGTCCTTTTGGTGAAGTCTTATTTTTTAACCATATAGCCCCAGAGATGGCCTTTCTCTCCACACTACTCCATGTCAAAGACTCAAAGGACAGACTTCTGTGTAAGAAAGGGCTGCCCATCTCATGGGAAGAGAAGGCACTTATTCGTCAGCCATCAATTTGGTACCTGGATTGTGGGCCAGGGTCCCGGAGCTTTCCCCGGTGGGCCTGAGAAATCCACCCCACCTAGTGACTCCGACACCACTGGGACACGGTGGGTCTCGGGGAATGAGAGGCTGGTTAGCACCAGCCACATCCGGGAAGCTGGCTTCTGACTTTCTAGTCCTCTGCACAGAAATGAGTTTCTACCATGAGACATGGCAAAGATTTTTCAAAAGGCAGAGGAGAGACTGGTATTGATGTGGACTTTGATTTTGTTTTCTGTAATTAAAAAAAACCAGTCACAGATATTTGAATGTTGGAGTTTTGAACTTCTACCAGAGAGAAAAGAAGCTTTGAAACATACAAATGGTCTTAAGAAAACGGTTCTGAAAATTAAGTCACTGCAACTCAAGATCTGGAAGCGAGAAAATGACAAAAATATGACTTCCTCTGGGGTAATCACAGCTCCTGTTTGGATGGTGGATGTTGAACACATTCTGGGTCATGAGAAGCTGGGGATGGTGCCACTGGCTAGCACCTCATCAGATGGGCGGCCTGATGGATGGTGGACAGCAGACAACAGCTGTTTCAGCATCTCTTGGCTCCTAACCATCTTGCTTCTGGGACCCAGCCCAGAACAGAGAGCACTTAGGGCTGAGGCACTGAGGTCCAGGGCCTGTGCTTGCACTCTCTCGCCCCAGTCCTGCCCCTGGGCTCCCTGAGGTTGTAGCAGATGTTAAACGCTAAAGTTGAGACCTTTAAGCTGTAATGAAGGAGTTCACGGGGTTCAGAATCCCAGGACCGCACCCTGATTCTCCAGCGATCTCACTGAAAGCTCTCAAACAGTCCTCAGCTCTAACACGGTGCACGCGGCGCGTGCTGAACATGCTGATCTGTCCGTGATTACCCTCGGCTGCTGTAAAACAATCTTACTCCTCGAGCGAATGCCGGCTGCAGCAACAATGCTCTTATTGACTTGTTGCTCTGGCTCTATTTAGTTATTACCCTCGGGGCCACAATCAATAGACTTTGCACCAAGTCAGCCTAATAAATCCCAGGCGCTCACTGGAGATTTGCCAGGAATGGCAAGAAAATCTATGGTAGGGAAACACTTAGAGTGCAAAGAGAGAAAAAGCTTCACTGACAGCTGTATAAATTAATTAACAAGGAACTGTTTATTCTTCTGAAAGATCAGATTGCACATTTATCATCATTGAAGAAGTCACAGATAGACTATCATAAAGTGATCTGGTGATATTAAAAAAAAAACCACACATTTGGATGTACACAAGGAGAGAGACCTACATTCTAGGGTGACTTGCTTCCCTCTTTATTACATTTCCAATTACTTGACTTATAAATTTGCCTTCTAAGCACTGGTCTGGTCAGTCTATTATTTCCAGCTTATTTGGACTAATGCAGTTGGCCTTGATAATTCTTTAAGCTTGTGGTTGAAACAGTCAACATGGTAAAAATAAAACGTTGATCATTAACATTGTTGTACTCTGGGATTGGTTGACTTCCCTCCCCCACCCCGGTCTCTGCTGTTAGGAATTTGAATCTTGCTTGTAACGCAACAGTGGAGGGAAAAATTCTTCAGGTGATAGAAACACTAGGTTGGTCAAAGTGAATGTCAGGTTATTTCATATCATTGTGAAAGAATTCTAGAGTAGCAACCCACTCCAGTACTCTTGCCTGGAGAATCCCATGGAGGGAGGAGCCTGGTAGGCTACAGTCCATGGGGTCGCAAAGAGTCGGACAGGACTGAGCGACTTCACTCACTCACTCTCTTCACTTAATAAGCAAATAGTGCGAAGGCTCAGTGGAAAGGAATCCTGGATTCTACTGTTCTGAGACACTTTGAACTAAGCTTGGGCCAGCCAAGGGACAAGACAACCTTCTTCCACAGAGTGAAAACAAAGGTAAGATAGGAATGTGGCTTTTAGAAGCTTATTTGCTACTGTAGTAAGTGGTACTTTCTAACATCCTTATATAGAACCTTCCTTTGATTCTAACTGTCCATGCTACATAGAACTGGTAGCTTGATGAGAGAAGAGAGAGGAGAAAAACAACTCTTTCTAAATGTTAAGCAATTTCAGTTTTTCAATCCCAGGATGGGAGTGTTAGAAACCGTCTTTAAACAGAATCACAAGATCTAACCTCAAATATCACTCAGCAGATTGGCCAGCGCTTGGTGAGAGTCTATCAGGCACAAGGCACTGAAACAGGCATTGACTGGCTGTGACACAGGCGTCATTGTTCCCAGGCGTGGAAAGCTTATTTCATTGCCCCGGCCTAGCCTGGGATATGTCAGCCCTGCTGCCTGTTAACACACTCCTGCGAACATAAAAGGGCACAGCCATCCCCCCCAACACGCACCCTTTAACTTGACAGGCCCTCAGGAGTTGGGCGCCTACAGGCACACACGTGAAACCCGTTTTATTGTGGGACTGCTAATTGTGTTGTCCCAATAATTTACTGCCTCTTATAAATGGTTTCCAGGTAATAAGAGTTAATTGACTCAAGAGACTTTCATCCATCGCAATTATCTCCTAATATTGTACATTAGGCTAGTGCACTTTCTATTAATCAGGTCAAATGTATCACTTGATAAGTGCATACAAAAATGGTTGAACTTAAAATCATCACCCCAAACTTATTTCTAAACATGCTCCCATAAAGTTGTTCATTAATTTGCCACCCTGAGCATGACTTGGCCTTAAACGTGGAGGTTGTCAGAAGCACAGGCCTCCAGGGTTTACCTACTTTACTCCCATCTCACATGCCATGAACAGACAGAGGCGCAAAGCGGGGAATGGTGGTCCCAGGAAGCATCCCCCAACCCCCACCATAGTCAGTGGCAGAAGCAGGCCTGGGTCACAGATGTCCCAGCATCTTTTTCTGGCATTTGAAGTTTCAGCTGAAATAGAACATACCTATGGGAAGGACTTTTGTCAAAATGGAGAAGCAGAGAACTTCCAGCTTTTGCGCCTCTGCCTCAAATCCTATTTATGCTTCTGACCCCCTGCCACCACTACCGTCAAATAGCTCCTGAGCTGCTCCTCTGATGCTCTCAACTCCAGACCTAACACTCCACCTTTTTTGAGACAACTCCTCCAACACCCTCCATATCAAAATGGAGTGCCAGGCTCCATGGCTTCAGGACCCAACGGCAGGTACCTGAGCTCTGCGGCTACAATACACTGCCACCCCTTGGTCACGTCACTCTTTGTCTCTGAGACAGTTGTCTCTTTGAGCCAAGGGAGGGCATTGGACAGAAGATCTAAGGGCCCTTCCTCTCAGCTCTAACATCCTATGACCTACGCCAGTGTCTCCTTGTGGGTTATGGCACCTCTTCATGCTGGCATAGCTCTTCTCACTGCTCCCAGAGTCTTCACATCCACTAGCTCTCTGCTGCCCATGCCAGGTAAGATGTGAGATACTGGCCATGACGCTGTGCCTTAGCCCACGGGGAGAAGGCAATGGCACCCCACTCCAGTACTCTTGCCTGGAAAGTCCCATGGATGGAGGAGCCTGGTAGGCTGCAGTCCATGGGGTCGCTAGGAGTCAGACACGACTGAGCGACTTCACTTTCACTTTTCACTTTCATGCACTGGAGAAGGAAATGGCAACCACTCCAGTGTTCTTGCCTGGAGAATCCCAGGGGCGGGGGAGCCTGGTGGGCTGCCGTCTCTGGGGTTGCACAGAGTCAGACATGACTTAGCAGCAGCAGCAGCAGGGCATCACTAGAAGAAATTTCAGGCCCGGGGGGGAAAATCTTCAGGATCCACAGTCTGAAGACCCCTCTTGGCCCTCTTTTCCAATATTTAGGCTCTGCTGGATGGGTGCTCAGTCCTGTGGCTGCAAGTTTTCTTTCCAATCAGCTGGGCACCAGGGGTGCTACTCACAACACTAAGATGGGCTGAGCCTGAGCACCTCCCAGGTACACCCTCAGCTCACCTGAGGTGTGTCCAACTGTCCTCTTTTTCTAAGTCTTCCTGGGGTTAGTGTCTTAGAAGAGCATCAGGGGTAGAACCGCACAGTTTGTGGGTAGGTTTGTGCCTCTGGAATTGGCTATTGTATGGGATTCTAGTATTTTGACCTGTGTGATCTGGAGTAGCAGACAATGGGCTTCCCTGGTGGCTCAGTGGTAAAGAATATGCCTGCCAACCAGGAGATGCAGGTTTGATCCCTGGTCAGGGAGATCCCGTGGAGGAGATGGCAATCCACGCCAGTATTCTTGCTTGGGAAATCCCATGGACAGAGAAGCCTGGCGGGCTACAGTCATAGGGTCACAAAAGAGTCAGACATGACTTAGTGACCAAACAGCAATAGCAGACACATAGTTTAACACATAGTAAGATCAGTAGTGGAAGAGAGTTAGACGTGCGATGAGAGTGAACACACGTAGTAAGATCAGTAGTGGAAGAGGGTTAGCCGTGCGATGAGAGTGAACACACGTAGTAAGATCAGTAGTGGAAGAGGGTTAGACGCGTGATGAGAGTGAACACACCTGCTTTGTGTGTCAAGTGGACAGTAGGTACTATGTGCTTTCCCATATCTGGGAATGCTTTCTTGAACTCATTCACTAACACTGGGAACTTGGTATCAATAGCCCACTGTAGAGATGAGAAAACTAAGGCCAGAGATGTTATGACTCATGTAAAGTCACAAGGGTGACCAAGAATCAGCTTCTAGTCTTTTGACACAGAGGTCAATTCTGTTTCTATTATACCCTACTTCTGCTCCAAAGGCTCAGAGATGGCAGGTAGGTAAGAGACAAGTACAAGTTATGGTGATTAACTCACTACCCGAAGGTCATTATTTCATTAACTTAACAGGCACACTTTATGAGCTTTGGAGTTACAGCTCATGGCTTGCCGACTAGAGCCTCTGCGTAGCTGAGGTGACTCTCCCATTGTGAAAGCTGATTCTTCCCATCCTGCTCCTATTGGCTAGAGGGCTTCCAAGGTGGACTGGGTTGAAGCATGTCTTAGTGGATGACCACATCACTTCATAGTTCTTTCTCTTCCTCTAAACATGCTTGTATACCTGAATATCCACATGCAAAAAAAGAGACAGTTGGGTCCTTACCTCACACCATATATAAGGATTAACTTGAAGTGCATCAGAAACCTAAATGCCAGAGCCCAAACTATAAGATTCTTAGAAGAAAACACAGGAGTTAATCTTTGTGACCTTGGATTTAGAATACGACACTAAAAGCACAAGTAACAAAACAAAATAGATAAATTGTATATTATCAAAATTAAAAACCTTTGTGCTTCAAGGACACGATTCAGAAAGTGAAAAGACAATCCACTAAGTGGAAAAAGATGCAAATTATATAGTTGATAGGAAACTTGTATCTAGACCTTATAAAGAATGCTTACAACTCTATAAGAAAAAGACAACACAATTGAAAAATGGGCAAAGAATCTGAGTAGACATTTCTCCTAAGAAGATATAAGCTAATAAGTACAGAAAAAAGATGCTCAACATCATTAGTCATTAGGGAAATGCAAATCAAAACCATAGTGAGATACCACTTCACACTCATGAGTATGGCTAGAAGCTAAAAGGCAGATAAAAACAAGTGTTGATGAGAATGTGGCAAAATCAAAACCCTTATACACTGCTGGTGGGAACATGACATGGTACAGCTGCTTTGGAAAAAGTTTGACAGTTAAGTTAAACATGGAGTTGCCATTTGACTCAATAATTCTGCTCCTAGGTTTATACCCAAGAGAAACGAAAACATATGTCCACACACAAACTTGAACATGAATGTTCATGGCAGCATGATTCGCTGTAGCTAAAATGTGGAAACAACCCAAATGCCCATCAACTGATGCATGGCTAAATAGAATGTGGTATGCTATTTGTCCATAAAAAGGAATGGAGCTCTGATACGTACTACAAGCTGGATAAACCTTGAGAACATTACGCTAAGTGAAAGAAGCCAGCCACAAAGACTCACATATTATATGATTCCATTTATACGAAATGTCCAAAATAGGTAAACCTATAGAGAAAGTGGATTAGTGGTGGCCTGGGGCTGGGAGGGTTGGCTACACATTCTGGGGTTTCTTTTTGAGTTGACGATGATGGTCTGAAATCTACTGTGACAATGTTTGCACAAATCTGTGAAGAGTCGAAAAACCATTAAATTACGTACTTTAAATGGGTGAACTGAAGGGCACGTGAATTATATCTATATAAAACTCTACCCAAGCCCCCTGAAGCAACCCAAACCACGACTGTTTTAGGAGCTGCTCCTGTGGCGTGGCTGCTTTGCTGTGTGGTGGGCAAACTCTCCTCCACACTCCCGCCTCAGCTGCCCACTTCACAGTCTGCCTCCTCCATTCATCACAGGAGGAGCAGCAGTGATGAGAACTGTGCATGCCCAGCTCCATTGTTAAGTGCTGGGCAGAATTTCCCCCATTCAGCTCTTTAACTGCTCTCCAAGATACGGACCACTCTATCAGTTCAGTTCAGTTGCTCAGTCGTGTCCGACTCTTTGCGACCCCATGAATCGCAGCACGCCAGGCCTCCCTGTCCATCACCAACTCCCGGAGTTCACTCAGACTCATGTCCACTGAGTCCGTGATGCCATCCAGCCATCTCATCCTCTGTCATCCCCTTCTCCTCCTGCCCACAATCCCTCCCAGCATCAGAGTCTTTTCCAATGAGTCAACCTTAGCCGCTAAGTCATGTCTGACAATTTTGCGACCCCCTCCATGAACTGTAGCCCACCAGGCTCCTCTGTCCATAGGGATTCTCCAAGCAAGAGTCCTGGAGTGGGTTTCCACTCCCTTCTCCAGGGGATCTTCTCAACCCAGGGATTGAACCTGCGTCTCCTGCATCAGCAGGCATATTCTTTACCACTGAGCCAGCAGGGAAGCCCAGGCACCATTCTTATCTCCACTGAAACATAAAGAGGGACTTCCCTGATGGTCCAAAGGACTCCACGCTACCACTGCAGGGGGCGAAGGTTCCATCCTTGGTCGAGGAACTAAGATACCACATGCTGCACAGCATGACCAGAAACAAACAAAGAAACATGAAGAAACAGAAGGAGTTTAGGTCAGTCATCCAAGGTCATACAGCTAATAAGTGGCAGGTTGTGAATTTCTGAAGTTAAGGTTCTCTGATTCCAGAATCCAGGCACATGTGAGCCTGAGTTACATCAGAATGTGGGACACGGCACTGGAAAAGGGGGCCAGTGTGTTCATGGAGGCTCTACCTCACACCCCACCCCACCCCTGGGGCCTGGAGCATCTGGAAGGCTTCTCCATTCTCCATTCCAAAGTGTTCCCCAGGAAAGCCAGAAACTATCCTATCCAACCTGTTTATTTCTAACACAAATAATTTTAAATGGGGTGTGTATGTGTGCAGGGGGTGGGGGGTGGGTAGAGGTTACTTTTTTCCCCATAGCTGTGGTAGCTGACACTTTGTACCCCATCTTTACACCTATTTGTTTCTGAAAACCAGTTTATTTGTGGTTAGGAAGAAATACAGTGGATTTTAAGGAGGTATTTCTATAAACTTGTGACAGAAGTAGGATGTTATGACATTTAATGATGGAATTAATATTATTTAAAAAAAAAGTTTGGAATTAATTACTCTTGTTCATGAGGCTGCATCTTTTAGCCAAATTTTTGTTTTTACGTCAAACCAGAGCACTTGCTAAACAACTTGAACACCCTGAGGCAATGCTACCTCTGCCATGAACTGGCGGTGTGACCGCAGTCCCGTCACTTGCCCTCTCTGGGTCCAGCACCCTATCGGCTTCCAAAAACTGTTTGTGGAATATAATTATTCAATACATAATAGAGGCGGGCTGGACCAGATCAGAGTTGCCAACTGGCAGTCTATGGCCAGATACCACCTGCCAGATGTGTTAGTTTTTTATTTTTCAAAACAATCTCTTGCCAATATTAATGAACACGGAGATGTTTAATCCAGAAATCAGGCATTCTGGAAAAGTTGGAAGGGCTGACGTCAGCAGGCCCATGCATGCTAAGTTGCTTCAGTCATGTCTGACTTTTTTCGAACCCATGGAATGTAGCCCACCAGGCTCCTCTATCCATGGGATTCTCTAGGCAAGAATACTGGAGTGGGTTGCGTGCCCTCCTCCAGGGGATCTTCCAGACCCAGAGATCAAACCCACGTCTCTTATGTCTCCTGCATTGGCAGGCAGGTTCTTAACCATTAGTGCTACCTGAGAAGTGCCAGCAGGCCCACACTCCCCCACAAAAGCAATGCAGTGGGTTCTGAGGAGCTCCTGCAATAGGGTACTCATGCTCCAGTTTTTATCACCACCTGGCTTGTTTTGGGCTTCCCAGGTGGCGCTAGCGGTAAAGAACCCACCTGCCAATGCAGAAGCTGTAAGGGATATGGGTTTGATCCTGGGGTAAGCAAGTTCCCCCGGAGGAGGGCATGGCAACCTACTCCACTATTTTTGCCTGGAGAATCCCATGGACAGAGGAGCCTGGTGGGCTACAGTCCACAGGTTTGCAAAGAGTCAGACACAACTGAAGTGACTTAGCACGCATACAACTGGCTTATTTCACTCAGCTGTGGTATCTCTCTGGTCCCATGGGCATCTGAACCTGGACTCCAAGCCAACTGGTTTTATTCTTTATGAGAATGGGAGACAAACAGACTTTGCAAATTAAATGACAAAGCCTCCCTGACACCATCAGAGGAAGTACAAGTCCTCGCGTGCACATGAAGGGTCACTTCCTGGTTAGTGATCACCTTATAATGAGCGCCATCCACCCCCACCAGATGGCAGCACTTTGTATGGGGCACAGGTAAGGCTTGGGTTCTGTGTTCTAAAGTCAGCAGAGCTGCGGTGGTGAGCTGGATTTCCATCTAACTTGTGGATATAATTAATTGCAAATTTTACCTCTCCCTAATTCACACAGAAATTTGGACCATGCATTTTTTTCTTTTCTTTTCTACTCCTCCAAGTTTTTTTTTTAAGAAATGAGTAATTGTCGGCCCTGACAATTCTGTCAGGCCAGAATTACTTCTTAACGTGACTGGCTTTTTTGTTTTTAACTTCTTATTTGGAAACACTTCCAAACTTAACAGAAAAGTTGCAAGAATAATACCACCTTCTGCATAAATGCCTATTTCACTGGAAACCATCTGGGAATTAGGTGCAAACATGATGCCACTTTAGTACCATAACGCAGAAGTTTAGCAATGATATGATACTAACAGCAAAGTCACAGTCTGCAGGTCAACTCCGCCACTTGTCCTAATAATGTTCTTTACAGATTCCCCCCACTCCACCCCCACCCCTGTTCCCAAATTCAGTCAAGGATCACACATGGCATTGTCATCTAGTTTTCTAGTCGTCTTTGGTCTCCTTTAATCTGAAATCCTAAAGGGGCTTCCCTGATGGCTCAGTAGGTAAAGAATCTGCCTTCAATGCAGGAGACACTGGAGACATGGGTTCCATCCCTGGGTGAGAAGTATCTCCTGTAGGAGGAAATGGAAATCCACCCCAGTATTTTTGCCTTGGAAATCCCATGGACGGAGGAGCCTGGTGAGCTACAATCCAAAGGTGCACAGAGTCAGACATGACTGAGCGCAAAAGAACTGGGATAACCCAGAGGGATGGTATGGGGAGGGAGGTGGGAGGGGGGTTCAGGAGTGGGAACTTACGTACACCCGTGGCGGATTCACATTGATGTATGGCAAAACCAATACAGTATTGTAAAGTAAAAAAAAAAAAAAAAGAAATCTGAATCCTAATGTGGTTTTAAAGAGGTCTACTCGGTGGCACCAGAGAACCTGAGGAGACAGAGGTAGAGGGTGAAAACATGCAGGGGGAAAAAAAAGGCAAAAACTCCCCCACTGAGGGGGTAAGCTGGGAGCTGGTCAGTGCATGAATACAAATGCCCCCTCCGGCTTCAGTAGTGGCTCCACGAATTACATCATATGCTTAAAGTTGAGCAGGCAAGATTTGCTAAGTTAAGGGTCCTCTGTTTTGTTTTTTTTTCCCAGAGACAACAACCGCGTCCTGTTCTAACCACCCTAAGTCTCTCCAGAAAGAGCTTTGTGGAGCTGTAATTACATTTCCAGGGTGGGAGAACAGCTTCCCCCTCTGCCCCGTGTCTCACAAAGCATCTAAATCATTCCATTATAGCACAACAATGGAGTCTCACACTCGTCAAGCAATTTGTTTTAATTATGGAAATCACTTCATTCTCTTTTCAAATATCTGCAGGGAGCTGCGCGCCACTGCAGGTCAAACTAGGATGTGGAAGCCCTTGGGTAGGGACAGAGAGATGCTGAGGGAGGCCTGGCTTGTCTTGGAGGTCACCTGTCACAGGAGTTTGGGGTGGAGGAGGAGGCTGGGGCACAGAAGTCCCGGAAAGGGACCAAGATGCGAGGGGGGAAGTGACAGGTGTCATGCTCTTGAGACACAAGGGCCTCATGGCTCATGGCACAAAGCACGGGCCACTGGAGGAGCAGCACACCAAAAAATACCACACCCTCATCCTACCAGACACTCTACAGCTGCCCTGCGCACCCCTGCTGTGCTGGATTCAGCCCCCAAAGAGAAACAATCACCAGACACCTCGGGTCACCCCCCCCAGGTGCCTGATGACAAGACGGGCCCTGGGTGCCTAGAATGTTCTGGGCTTTACACTATCTCAACATGTCTTGTATGGAGTTAGAGTTTAAAACAAGCTGGTTAAACGTCCCATTCATCTTCAGATTTTTTTTTAATTATAATTTTTTCATACTGAGAGGGTACAGAGAACAGAAAGGAAAGAAGGCAGGGAGAAAGGCAGGGAGGTAGGCAGGACTCCTGAGCTGAATACCCTTAAACAAACTGGGGATTTGAATCCAGATGGCCTGGGCACAGAGTTCCTACTCTTGACCAGTGGACTATCCTGCCTCCCCAAGTCCTAACTTTGGCAAACTTTAATTTGAGGGTGGCAAACCCTAACTGCACACCCGATTCCTAAAAGAAAATAAATGCCTCCTCAGTGCTAAGAACAAAGTAAAAGCTGTCAGATTAAAAGCACAATAGAGAAACTATTCTAACGTGTTGTCCTAGTCCTGAAGACAGGGAGGCATAAATCATAACAGTGTGGATTATGCCGGAACAATGGGAGTGAACATCCTCAAACATTAAATACATTAATATAATATATATTGGCTTCCCTAGTGGCTCAGGGGCAAAGCATCTGCCTGCCAATGCAGGAGATGTAGGTTCAGTCCCTAGGTAAGGAAGACCCCCTGGAGAAGGAGATGGCAACCCACTCTAGTATTCTTGCCTGGGAATTCCCACGGATGGAAGAGCTACAGTCAATGCGTCCGTAGAGAGTCAAACAAGGCTTAGCAACTAAACGGCAATAACAATACGTACGAACACTGTTAGTAACTGCAATGTCAAAATAATGCAAAAATTCATCAGTGGGCATGTGTATAAACTGCGCTACATTCATTAACACCAAGTACCATACAACCCATAAAAATGGTGATGCTGATGAATTAACTGGTACGGAACAATGATCACCATTTGCAGTAAAGGAAAAAAAGTTCAACTTATTTAAAAATTACCTATATGTGTTTGTAGCAGGAGAAAATCGCCAAGGCATATATTTGGCAAAAGTTTACTCATGGTGTGATTTTTAAGCCTCCTATAATTTTCTAACCTTTTCTACTATATTACTCCATATAATATAAAAACTTAGAATATAACATTTTAAACACCAAGTTTAGCTTAAGCAAAGTATAGCTGGGAAGGTAGAGCAGTTTTATAAAAGCAAAACCAACAAAGATAATTCTTTTGCATTATTCACCGTTTTGGATCAACCATGCCTCAAGTCTTCTCCATTCCCACAGACAATCAAGAATTGCCTGCAGCTGGCTACGATGATGGACACGTCAAGTTCTACAGGCACTGATTGGGATGAAGTAGCTGGTGACTGATAGCATGCATACAAACTGCATCCAGGAATTTCTGGCACAGAAGAGAAAAATCTCTAACCTTAACTAAGAATTCCTGAGGGTGCCGTGTGTATCCCCAGTGCTGCGGGTTGGGCATTGGTCTACTGGGAACGATTCAATAACTCCCAGGGATGCTGCAGACATGGTTATTGGCAGGAATAACTGCAGCTTTAAAAAAAAAACAAACAAACCTTTCCTTCCATCTTTCCCTTCATCTCTCCCTGGAACCATACACATTCTTAGCATGCTGTTTCCCAAAAAGGGTGCTACAATATGTTAGAAGAATAAACCATTGAGGGGAGTGTCAAGACCACCGCACAGGCGTCTGACTGGCTTCCAGTTCATTACGTGTTCTTGGTGTAATGTGGCAGGAGGCGGTGAGAGGAAAGGGCCTACCAGGTGGCGCCAGTGGCGAAGAACCCATCTGCCAATGCAGGGGATGCAGGAGACGCAGGTTCGAGTTCTGGGCGGGGAGCTCCCCTGGAGGCGGGCAGGGCAGCCCACCCCAGCACTCTTGCCTGCAGAATCCCATGCACAGAGGAGCCTGGAGGACTACAGTCCACAGGACACGCCTGAAGTGATTTAGGACGCACACACGCACTGAGAGTAAAAGCATCAGGCTAGAGGTTACAAGCAGAAAGGTAATGACCTTGTGGCATATTTTCATGAAATAACGCCCGAGAGCTGAAATTGAGATGAGCTTTAAGCATAAGATAAGATAAGTGAAGTGAAGTCGCTCAGTCATGTCTGACTCTTTGCGACCCCATGGACTGTAGCCTACCAGGCTCCTCTGTCCATGAGATTCTCCAGGCAAGAGTACTGGAGTAGGTTGCCATTTCCTTCTCCAGGGAATCTTCCCAACCCAGGGATGGAACCCAGGTTTACCTGCATTGGAGGCAGACGCTTTAACCTCTGAGCCACCAGGGAAGCATATCAACATAAGGCACAAAATTCTCAGTCACAGGGCTCTGAAGTTCCATAACTCAGTGAAGCAGTATCCTACCAGCCAGCAGGCCATTCAATTCACTTCTTAGATACAAATCGGGGCAACATGCTCTTAGTATCAGTATAAACAGGTGGGAAAGAAGCAAGAACTCAATTCGATCTCATCACTTTAGCACAGGTGGGATGTATAAAATCAGGCTCTGACATGAGGCTTGTAGCAAAGGCCAGTGGTACATTTAAAGTCTACCAGGAGGTCACAAGCTTAGTCATTCACCCTCTAGTAACCAAAGTGGCACCGCTAATGGGTTTTTACGTCTGGAGCCAAGTGGCAGCGGCTTCTGGGTCTCACATTGAGGTGCCCAAGGGGGAGGTTATGCAAAATGCCCTCCAGGTGTGACTCTTTAAAAAAATTTTTTTTTAAACTAGCCTTCCCCTAGATTGCTTGGCTGTGATAAGCTGGATCAGTAATATTTAAATATCTCGATCCACTTCATGTGTGTGAGACCTGATTCTGAACTCTCAACAGCCCTGCTCTCCAGGCCCAGCGCATTCACATCAATTCTGGGAGCAGCCGGGAGAAAAGCAGCCACGCTGTCAAGTGAAAATGTTCATTTTCAGGCAGTGATAGCCTTGTATTCATCAGCTTGATTCTAGGTAGATATTAATGAGAAATCGGTATATTGAGCGCTAATGACTGCATATCCTTTGCATAATTGCAATGACCTGAAGTGCTTTCAAAATGCCAAATTAGCTGATTAAAATTAGTCTGTGGAAGTTATAATATCCCAGTTCAAATCTCATACCCAAATGCAGTTGCAGAATTATGTTTAAAGATGGATTTGGAGAAGACAAACAGCGCTCGCTGCCTGACCCAGGGCCAAAGTCATTGCAAACTCACTTTTAAAAGCTTTCACTATGGCTCCTG
>SJXQ01013027.1:420322-448658 GCA_006408695.1 Aepyceros melampus
AAAGTTCTCAGCCTAGCTTTGTCTAGCTCCATGTCTGATTTCACTTTTTGGTTCTTTTTTGGCCACCGCCATTACACCTTGCTGCTGGAGCGCATCGGGATCACTGACCGTGGTATGCTAGGCTCTGCCGCCCTCGAGAGCGTGACTACAGGGAGCGTGCCTGCAGCCCTTAAGGCCACGTGAAATGAGCCCCGCTGCATCCACACCAGCAGTGGTGGGCTACCCCGCAGCTGAAATCACACGACCTACCCAGCACCCAAACCTTTCAACCCTTTTTCTGTATAAGAGACTTTAAAGAAAATCTGGTCAGTAAAACTGTGATGCACCTAGGGTAACAGCTGTCAAAGAAAAGCCATTTAACTTCTTCGGGGAGGAAGGCAGGAAAAAGTATAAATACTGTCCAGGCCTGCAGTAAATCAGTTCATTGTAAAAGGGTTTATTGAGATCACAGAGTAGATTCCCAGAGAAAGAAGTAAGATAGTACCTTGTAGCATGGATGAAATTGTTACACGTGTAGATACACACTTGTAGAGAACTATATACGTGTATATACATAATCATTTAATTCATATATACATATGGAGAGAAAGAGAGAGAGCAAAGATGAAGGACGAAGAGGAAGGAAGGAGAAGGGACGAGGTGGGGGGAGGAGGAGAGAAAAAGGGGGAAGGAGAAGGGAGAGACCAACCAACCATCAATGGTAATAAATACAGCAAGAGTCAACAGTTTCAAAACTCAATTGTGCAGAATCTAACTTATTTTTCTAGCTTATAGGATTAAAACTGGATTTCAACCTAGAGGTTAACACATTGCACTGACATTAAGAATAATGTCAGGCTGTGTAAATATTTTTCCAAAGAATATGTGGCATTATTAGGGAGAGTAAGACATAACCGTTATGTTTAAGGAAAGAAAGCCTTTATTTGTTCCCTACACAATCATAACTCAATCAACCAAACAAGGCTGCCCCCCCTCACCCTCAAGCCACCACTATAATGGAAGTTTTGTGTAAGCTCCTTGTTTGTACAAAAGCCTGACAATATAGTCTTGAGGAATAATCCGAAAGCTGTTAGACCAAAATTAAAACAGATCTTACTGGTAGATCTGGGTTTTTAAGACAGCTCTGTTTAAGAGGGCCATGCTGATTATTCCAGGAGAGAAGCCCCACACAATCAAGGGTGATCACTTCAGCAAACATGGGCATGGCATTATAATTTTCTGGTTCTCACCTTATAGCAGAGCAAAGATCTCACAATCACTTAGTGAAAAAAGCAGCAGATTCTTCAAGACTTACAGTGCTGGTATTCATAAACCTGGGTATGAGGTTGGCTTTATATTTTTTTAAACTTAAAAGTAAGAAAGAAAATTTTACGCTCACAAGTGAAATGGGTTTTGTTGTTGCTTAGTCACTAAGTCATGTCCGACTCTTTGTGACCCTGTTAACTGTAGCCCACCTGGCCCCTCTGTTCACGCTACTCTCCCCGAAAAGAACGCTGGAGTGGGTTGCTCTTTCCTTCTCCAGGGGATTTTCCTAACCCAGGGATCGAACCTGGGTCTCCTTCACTGCAGGTGGACTCTTTACGCCTGAGCCACCAGGGAAGCCCAATTCAGATGTGGGTTTACCAGCTACCAAAATAGAGCAGGACTGACAAGGGAGGGTGTTGTGTCCTACTTTTGCATTCTTAAATCAAATGGGAACTTAATCAATATCATGGATTGACAAACATCTGGACTGTTCCCAACTTTCTACATTTTCTTAAAAGCTCATCTCGATCCGTGTCTCAGCACACACTTACTGATAACCAACACACCACAAACAATGCATCCTGGTGGTCTTGATATCACATTTTGAAATTTTAGGATAGAATGATTGAAACTGTCAAATGTCTATGCCTACCTCCTTGAATTCCATGTCTCCCTGAGAACTTCTGCATGTTTTCCTTGTCTATATCTATAGCTTCATGATTCCCCATTTTTGTTTCTTTTCAATTCAGGCTTAGAAGACTCCAGTATTCCCTACACTGCTCTCCACATCCATTTCTCTGTTTTGTTAGGTTACAGCACTCACCTTCAATCACCAAGCACTCTGAGAAGAGAGTGCTTCCCTCATAGCTCAGTTGGCAAAGAATACGCCTGCAGTGCAGGAGACCCGGGTTTGATTCCTGGATTGGGAAGATCCTCTGGAGGAGGGATAGGCTACCCACTCCAGTATTCTTGGGCTTCCCTTGTGGCTCAGCTGGTAAAGAATCCACCTGCAATGTTGGAGACCTGGGTTTGATCCCTGGGTTGGGAAGATCCCCTAGAGAAGGGAAAGGCTACCCACTCCAGTATTCTGGCCTTGAGAATTCCATGGACTGTATAGTCTATGGGGTTGCAAAGAGTCGGACACGACTGAGCGACTTTCACTGAGAAAAGACGGGGTTGCCTGGACCCTGGAAATGCACCCTGACTCTCCCAATCTGGGTGGCCTTGGAGTGTTGGGACAGTGAGGAAACCTGGCGCCATTTGTTGCAATGAGAATTTGGGGGTAGGGGTGGGAGATGGACAGGTGGGAGCTTCTGTGGGTGTAGAGAAGCATGCAGTTTCTTTGAATCTGCTTCTTGATCAATAAAACAAAATTCTTTCCTACTTTGTGTAGGTGTTCTGGTTGACTGGGAGGATTCCCTGAATTCAAATGACTCTTTGCAAGCCTGAGACTGGAGAAAAGAAGCCTTTTTGAGACGTGTTTTGCAGCTGAACTGTGTCCGTTGTCTGTTTCCAACAAAAATACTTTCTAACACAGTGTCACTAAGCGTTGGTTCAGCAGTGCATGTGAATGGACTTAATACACTAGGGGAAATAAGAAATGGATTCTATTAAGTTTATTAGCAGCTAAAAACACGATACTTCAACAGTGGGAGGAAAGTGATCCACCCACACAATTTGAGTGGAATGAACATTTGGCTTTAACTACAGCTAATATGTGAAACCTAAAACCTAGTTTTCCATCTAAAGACCTTTGGGGTCCATTTTTACACTACCTTGATCAAACCAGGAATTAAAGTTCAAGCTGGCTCTCCATTCCTGAAGGGGGCTGGTGTTTCTCCAGTCACACCTCTCTGCATCAGCATTTCCTTAGGCTTATCTTTCCCTCCCACCTTAGCTTAACTTGGCTTCCAACCAAGGATGCATTTCTACCAATCAGATGCCCCAGCTCCCTTGCCATTGCCAGGAGGCCCAGGGAAGTGGAGTGGGTAACTGCTTCCGCAGGAGGGTCACTGATCTCTGAGGCCACTCTTACAAACAAGGTCTCACTGGTGAGCTCAGCTCCAGCCAAAAAAGACTAAAGGCTAAAACAGGAGGCCTACGGACTGCTCAGGTTTTAAAAAGAAAGGATATATATGAAAAATGTGCATGCGTGCATGCTAAGTCACTCCAGTTGTGTCCGATTCTTTGTAACCCCACCCAGAGCCTGCTAGAATCCTCTGTCCATGGGATTCTCCAGGCAAGAATACTGGAGTGGGTTGCCCTGCCCTCCTCCAGGGGATGTTCCCGACCCAGGGATTGAACCCGTGACTCTTATGTCTCCTGCACTGGCAGGCGGGTTCTATACCACTAGTGCCACCTGGGAAGACCAAAGCTACCAAAATGTCCATGGGATACTGGCTCTGAGGTGGGTCTTAAGCACTTCATTTCACCCCCACAACTACTCTTGGACGGATCTCCTATCATTCTCTTCCTTTCACAGAAGAGGGGGAGGCTGGCATAGGACACAGAAGTGCTGAAGGCAAGCTCAGGGGCCGGGCCCACACATTTCTGACAGGAGCCCTCCCTCCTGGCCACTGTGTGTCCAGCATCACGGATGTAGCCAGCACGTCCTCCTGCCTTGTTGGGTCACTGAGCCCCTTGCACTGGAATTAACTTGATGTGCATTTAAAAACCGCAGATTCCCAGACACCCCTCCACAGGTTTTGATTTCACAGGTGTGGGATGGGGCCCAGGAATCGGGCTTTCCAACCCACACCCTGGGGTGATTCTGAAGCAGAGAAATGTTTGTGGACTCTGGAACTAGGGATATAGTGGAGACATGGGTGACCAGTCTGCCAGGACTGAGCTGGAGGAGAAAAAGGGGTACTCCTTCCAGATGCTCAGAAGAAAGTACAACGAGGGGTTTTGAGACAATCCACAGTATTATAAGACTTTAAAAATGAGACCATCCAGGCTTCGGTGGCTCGGTGGTAAAGAATCCGCCTGCCTATGCAAGGGACACAGGCTCAATTCCTGGTCTGGGAGGATACCACATGCTGCAGGGCAACTAAGCCCCATGTGCCACAAGTATACAGCTAGTGCTCTCGAGTCCTGGAGCCACAACTACTGAAGCCCACGTGAACTAGAGCCTGTGCTCCATAACAAGAGAAGCCACCGGAATGAGAATCCCATGTACAGTAACTGGAGTGTAGTTCCCACTCACCACAACTAGAAAAAAAACCCTGTAGCAACAGAGACGTACACAGCCCAAAATAAACAAATTAATAAAATTGTTTTTTAAAAAAAAGACAATCCTAGTTCAAGTCACACCTTCTCTATGAGCCTTCCTGCTTGTGCTAATCCCCAGTGAATAACCTGTTTTCCAGATTTACTCAGCTCCAGTGTGGGGCCCACACTTTCTTTTTGTTTTAGACAACTTTCCTTGATTTTACAGGTGGTTACTATATAAACAATATTTGAAAATGACTGTTTGGATATGAAATAAATGACAATTGTTATATACAAAGATGCTCAGGGCAGTATTATGAATAACGGTGAAGAACCGTAGACAAATAAAACATCCAGTAGGATAGAATCAGTTAAACTGTGCAGATATTCTAAAACAGTGATTCGAAGCATAGTCAATGATATGGAAAATGCTCACCTTATGTCAAGTGGAAAAATTATTCTATTTCTTTGATTTTGTAAAAAAGCAAAAATAGAAATAAAAGATTGGAAGAGGATATATCTAAAGGTCAGAAGGGTTTCTTTGGGTGTTCAGATTATGGATAATTTAAAATTTTCTTTTTATACTTCACTGTGGGTGATCTTCACTAAACCGTTTTCATATTAAAAACGCCATTACAAAATGATAGCAGCAAAGAAAGAGAAAAAGCGACCATGAGAGAGAGACAAAAGAGCTCCTCAAGGAGCTTAACACTGAACGTGGAGACTGAGCAAGCTGCGCCCCTACCTGTCCTCCCACTGAACCCTGACCTTCCCCTCCCAGCACTGGTTGTGTAGCAATTCTACGTCACTGAACTTGGGCCTGACAGACTGACTCTCTGCTGAATGGTGAGGGTGGGGGCCGTGTCCACCTTGGGTCATCTTGGCACCCACAGCACCCAGAGGAGTGCCCACCCAGGGCTGCCTCTCAATATATCTTCTCTGCTTAATGAATGAATGACTTCGGTCTCACCTCCCCAGCTACACGAGTGGTGCCTGGAGGGCTGGGCTCATATCCTGTATAATATTTCTGAATTTCCCTGACCACCAGTGTTGGGCATACAGCAGGTGCTCATCAAGACTTGCCTGTCTGATGGGGATCCTATCACAAGGAAGCCTGCTGGCCGAGAGGAGCCAGTCTCCCGGATACTTGTCCCGGAAGGCACCCACCACCGCCACGTGCATGTGCCTGGAGGTGCCTCAGGGAACAGAAGAGCTATGCTGTTTGCTGAGAGAAGCAGCTAGGTAGTCTTGGATCTTTATTTGCAAAAGCAGTCATGCCTTAACACATGGCTCCACCCCACCTCTTTTGGAAAAAGATTGATAAGCATAATGATGATGTTTTAATGAGTTTAATTGCACATTCCTTATGTTTTTGCAGAGTTGCCAACCAGCTACTTCAACATCCAGCAGTTCACTTGTAATAACTTTTCCCCCTTTCTCTATGCCAGGGAGCATAATTATTCTTGCGGTAACTCCTCTCTCTCTCTCTCTCCCCCTTCCCTCTTTCTTTTTCTCACTGTTTTTTTTTTCCCCTTTCTTGGAATTACTTTAAATAGATATCTTTGAAAGGAGGGTGGCAGGCTGCTTTTGGTACAGGACTTACCAAGGACCCTTTCATCAAAGAGGCCCTTGTGACCACGCTCTGAACCAGAGCCAATCAGATCATCTCGCTGTCTGTTTCTGAAAAAACTCTGACCCTGGTATGCAAGTCGAGCCGGAGTCTGCAGACAGGCTGACTGCACTCTTAGGCCAACCTGTCTTAGCTGACTGAAAAAAAATGCTGAAGGGAAAATTACCTGTTTGGCTCCAGACAGAATTAACAATTTATATATATACACACACACACACACACACAAGCATGTTTATTACTTTTTGCTTAAAAGTGTTTGCCTATCTAATATATTCATTAATGTTATCTGGTCAGTACTTGAAACATTTTGAAATATGTGCAAATGCAATAAGGCCACAAGGCCTGGAGCAAAATAAGATGAATTTTCTAATTAAATGACAGAAAACTGTTTTGGGATTAACAAATGGCAGTTCTGTAATCTGTTTACGGGCGCTGCTCCGTGCAGGGATACATGGTCCATGTACACGCCCTGATGGGTAATGAGACCTGGATACTAACCAATCTGGCCCCTCCCCTACCCCCCTTCAAACTGCACCTCCTTTGAATCAAATACTGCAGGTGGGTGGGGAGGCCCCAGCCTGGGGAGGCCCCTGCTCATCCCTTCTCAGCAGCCCTGGGCTCAGCTCACCCATTGAGAGTCCACTGCCCCAAGTAGGTATCTTCCTGCCCTGCGTGTCAAAGAAATGTTACAAAAATTTAAGTAAACTTATCTTCTGAGCGGAGCCCTCGAAACGTCTTACATTCTCATCAACCCTTACACCCCAAATCACTTATGAACACGTGTTTGGCATCTCTAAACAATTCCAGAAAAAGGTCATAATTGAGAAATATATTTTATAGTTGCTACTTGAGAAAAAGCACCAACATGTTTCTTTCCTGGACTCAATTCTAGAGTCTTCCTACGAAAAAACAGTGTGTCTCCTGCATGTTGGGTGCTGGGCCAGCTATCAGGGCCCTGAGACAGAGAAGATATGACCTTTGCCCTCAAGGGAAGGTTCTGGACATCTCCACACCTGCTATCTTCAGGATCACTTTGAATGCTTAAAAAAACTTTTTTTTAAGTGCTAATGTGTTAACAATGGCACAGTGTACAGATAATAGAATTACTGTGCCTTGTATTTTTATTTTGTACTTTTCAGAATTTCCCAAAATTTCTGTAATGAATTTTCACTTTTGTAGGTATAAAATACGCCCTTAAAAAGAAACTGCTTGCGAGCACTGCATAGGCACATCCCTGAATCACATGGAGTCAACTCAGGGACAACAGGTCAGGGGACATCCAGTAATGGTGAAAGGGGGTCTGAATTCAAGGGGGTAGAGGGGGATTTTAATGAGCAGGGCAGCCTGAGAGTCACAGCTGGCTTGGGCTAACTTCCTCAAGTGTTAAATCAAGTAATAACAAAAATATGACTGTGTTTTACAGATGAGATTTCATAACTTCCTGAGAAGGAAATAGTCCCTTCCCCATTGGTTGCCTCCTCCTAAGGAATGTCTACCTTCTTGCTTTTGGCTCAGCTTCTCCCCTAAGTTTTCTTTATCTACACAGAAGCACAGTGGCCCAAACAGAATGCCAACCGTATTTGGTCTGGTAGTCCAGCTTGCACATTTATACAGCAACAGGTGGTGGTGCGGTTTAGTCATTAAGTGGGGTCCCACTCTTTGTGAACCCACAGACTGCAGCCCACCAAGCTCCTCTGTCCATGAGATTTCCCAGGGAAGAATACCGGAGTGGGTTGCCATTTCCTTCTCCAGGGGATCTTCCTGACCCTGGGATCGCAGCCGAATCTCCTGCCTGGCAGGTGGATTCTTTACTGTAACAACAGGGGCTACACCAAGTCCCAGGAGGATGTGGCCCCTCTCCCTGGCTCCTGGATTCCTACCTGTGCTGTGTGCAGACTTCTTGTTACAGATTTAGACTTGACCCTGGAAAGGATGGATGAAAATTCCTTGATGATTTAATTCACTCTGACCTACAGGGCTTTTCCCTGGGAGGGTTTTCTTCCACTTTTACAATTCCCAGGAGGTCATGGACATAAGCTGAAAATAAGGCATTCCCACCCATTACAAAAAATCAAATTCTTTTCATGTAATAAATTCACAGAGAACGATCATACACTGTTCCTGGGTAGGAACATACTTCAACTCTGGGTAGACAGAACACAAATCTGGAGAAAAGACTGTTTTTGCCCTTGCATAGCCTCTTTTCCCATATCAAGGGAAAAGAGCTCCTTTTCAACACTGAATTGTATTTCTGAATGAGCAGTGAAAAAATTCCTTGCGAATAGTGCATGGCACGCTATAAACCTATTAGATAACAGTAATTACAGGTTTGGTTTCAATAGTACAGTTAATCTGGAGGGAAAATGCTCACATTTTAAGCAAAATAAACTCTTTCTAGGATTTGCATACTGTCTACCGTTCTGGGAATAGTAACTCTGGAAAAAAAAAAAATCTAACCCATTCTCCTTCCACAGTGGAAAAAAGTGGCTTGAAGATGCTAGTTCTTTCTGGTTATAGGACTGAGGGTTGTACTATCAGTATATTTTGTATATAACGCTGCCCAGGGGCTTCCCTGCAGTGTGTGGGCTCTTCTAATTTGTGCTACATAGGTTTAGCGGTCCCATGGCGTGTGAGGTCGTAGTTCACTAAGATCAAACCCTTCGCCAAGGATCACAACTGTGTCCCCTGTATTGGAAGGAAGATTCTTAACCACTGGGCCACCAGGGAAGCCCTATCAATATACTGTGAAAAGTGAAGTGTCTTGGTTATTTCTCTCATGTATATAAAAGCTCAGGGAAGGAACTGCTATTATTATTTTTGCAAAAATAAGTTTTAAGTCTAACAGCTGATAATACATTTCACTCTGGGTATGTTAGAGGGAGACTCTTCATATCTGCATCTTCTTAGGGAAGTGTCTATATTATATAATCTTATATTTTTAAAAGTTGATTTTTTCCCCCCATGTATAGCTAATCTGATTTCATTTTAAGAAACTTTCTGTAAAGTACATGTACCAATCAGGAAAAAAAATCTTTTTTTCATGTCACATGTCTTACTGATTTATAAAATATGGTTTCAGAGTTCACAAACCAGAAATCTGTATCATACCAAAAAAAAAAAAACAAAACAAAACAGTGGGGGCATGGGGAGAGAAAGTCCACATAAGTGAAATGAAGGACAAACGAAGACTGTGCTAGACCTGAAGGAGAGACTGCCAAACCACCAGACCCCCCATGACATGAAATTTAAGGAGGTAAATAGGAGACATCAACCAGGCACCACAGTTCTTTCTCTCCAACAGACTGATACTGGAGTTGGATAGTTTGATGCAGAAAACATCCATGATTTACTATGTGAAGGAGACATTTAGTCTGAAAGCTGTTCTTCCCCTAAAGCAAGCAGGCCTTATAAACCCTGGTTGCCATAGCAGGGAAGGAAATACATTGTTACTGGGAATTTTCCCAAAGAATATTTCCACTGAGGGAGAGTGATACCTTCAGCATTTTCAGAGATTTCTCAAATGAGCACAAAGGTCAGAAAGTGCTAGAGCAACAGAAATGCAGTGGGTGACATCTGGGCGTGATTCTTTCGGGAACTGAGGCTGGTGAAGTGGAGACTCCTTTGTAATTAGGATACTAACTCTGTCTTAGAGTAATTGACAGTGCAATTCAAAAGCACAAACCAGGAAGGGATGCAGGGATCAGAGGACAAAAGGGAATCAGTGTGACAAGGAAAGAGGAGGCTCTGGTTGGAGCCAGACTGGGCTCAGCCCTGGGAGCTTCTGACCATGGGTTTCACCACAGCTCAGTGAGGGGAGGAATTGGTAATTAACACCTGCAAGCTCCTCATCACTGCATACTATGGTTTCTCTATACCTGTTTCCAGTTCTTTACGTGACCTATGCATAGTCATGCCTACATATAACTTTGGTTCTTTGCTACTGAAGAGAGGCTTGCCTTTTCTCTGAATTCTGAGTTAAAGGAACTCTTTAGTTGTAGTTAAGGAGAGTACCTGGCACCTGATTGGATAAGACCAGGTATATTGTAGCCATTAGAGAGTGCTATCTGACCTCGGCCTACTCTACTGTTAAGAAAAATCACTGAGCCAAGGAAGCACGAGCTGCCACCTGCAAATACTGAAATACTTCAAGGTGACTGTCTAACCAATGAGAGCAGAGATCAACTCCCTACCTTTGCAGGTACATGGTATTAAATTCGTCCTTTCTGTGGCTTTGCTTTTTGCATCATTCTAAAATACACAGTCTCAGGATTCCCCTGGTGGTACAGTGGCTAAGACTCTGCACTCCTAAAGCAGGGGGCCAGGCTTCCATCCCTGGTCAGGGAGCTAGATCCCATACACTGCGACCAAGAGTTTGCATACTGCAGCGAAAAAGCGAAGATTCCACGTGCTGCAACTAAGACCCGACACAGCCAAATAAATAAATAAAAATAAAATAAAATGCATAGTCTCTAGGAAGCCACTTTGGGGGGTGGGTCTCACATTCCAGTTCTTTGTTTAATGGACAGATGGACAATTTTAGTTCTTTCACTGATCCTATTTACAAAAGAGACTACAACTGCCTTTACTGAGACCATACATTTTAGAAGAAATGAACAACTTGAAATGATGCTTCAAATGCTACGCCATGATGCCTAATGGGTCCGAATCGTTTGTTGTCCATCTGTTCCTAGCTATTCTCAGGATCATGTGCAGACAAAAACACCTCCAACTGCCCTTTCAGTCATTGGGAAGAGACTGCTCTCTGCATCCAAAGAATGGTTTGATTTCTATGATTCTCCAAAACACTTATAAGATTCACAGGGATAAATAACATGTGTTTCGCTACTCCCTCACTATACAGCAATATCTCTCTTAAGATGTGTTCAGTATACTCTCAAGGTGCACACCTCACTGCTATATATAAAACTGCTTAATGCCATTAAAATTGAAAAGAACTTTACCCTAATAATTCCAATCACACTATTAAATGCAGCTAATGAAATGCCTAAGGTGTATCTTGGGCAGAACATCTACAGATACTTAAAGTCATGTGTTCAAACATGAGGGACTTGGGCTAGTATTTCTTAAAGCAAAAACCTTGTGGCCAAGAGGCTCTGTACTGGAAATGTTTATGTACAGCCTACCAGCCTTTATTGGGAGGTACGATTAATCAGACTCTAAGAGATCACCCCAGGGAGGCAGCAGGCTGGGCAGAAGGCAGTGGTTGACCAGCTGGTGTTTAAAATGATAATTTGAAGGTTACATGTGTGCTAGTTTCCCTGGTGACTCAGATGGTAAAGAATCGCCTGCAAAGAGGGAGACCTGGGTTTGATTCCTGGGTTGGGAAGATCCCCTAGAGAAGGGAATGAAAACCCACTCCAGTATTCTTGCCTGGAGAATCCCATGGACAGAGGAGCCTGGCAAGCTATGGCCCATGGTGTCACAGAGAGTCAGACACAACTGAACGACTAACACACACACGTGTGCGCCCGCAGACGTGCATGCACAGGCTGTTTCTCTTGCCTTCCATCGACCCTTCCTCTTAAGGTACAGGGTATGTTGCTGGGTATTCTCTTTTTCTAAGTTAACCTTGGTGAACATTACAAGTGGATTTCAACCAGATTCCAAAGCAAGAAAAAGAGAGCCTGGTGCTTCCAGAACTGGCCCTGCACAGAGCAGATGTTATACAGAGTCTTACTACTGCGGAGAGAGCAATACCTTGCATAGTCACCTGCTTAATCCTGGCACTTGGTGGAAACTGTTCTTAACCTGTTTGGGACTTGGCTATCTCTCAGTGGAAACATCCCTATGCTATTAATAGAATTCCCTTTCCTCAAAGCCTAGGCAGAAATGCAAATTAGACTGTTTTGTTTGGCTTAGTTGATGTTTGAAAAAACCTGAATGCTTTTTAAGATCAGCCATGCACACCTTGGTTCACCCCAGGCCTTTCACTTCCTACTGTGTAATGTTCAGCCAGGCCCGCCTGACGTATCTATATGACCCACATGCTCACTCAGGTATCCGACCTCCAGTTTACAAGCAAAAGGGCACCTTGTGGGGGCTTTCCTTAGTAATTATTCAACATTGCTGTCTTTCCTCTGAATGATTAACCAGGAGGGGGTTAATTGTTGAGTCCCTACTGTGTGCCTGCAATGCCAGATGCTGGAATCTCAGAAGTTACTCCCTGCCTTCTAGAAGTTTGCTCTGGAGTCCAAGCCCCAGCCTGTCAGCACTCTTTCTGCTAAAACACAGGCCACCGTCCCGTGAAACCCTTCCTCAGTCCACAGAGGAAGTGACCACAGTCTTAATTCTTTTCTCTCTCTTCAAAAGATAAGCACTTTACCCCGAACACTAGCAGAAGCACCGACATCACTGTATAGGGCTACAAAACCTGCAGCGCCCGTGTTTACAGTTCAGACGGATCAAGGAGTCGGGGAGAGTGACTCACACCTAGGAGACAATAGAGAAAGAAGAGAACAGAACACACGTTCACATACTTGCCCTTAAAGTCAGGGGAAAACCAACTGGGAAACTTTCATTTTCTTCTTGGATGTCTGTTTAAAAAATCCCATGTGATGCGTGTGTATGGAAACCTTCGTTATCTCAAAGATAGTGAGGTACTAAAGGCTGTTGTTGCCATGGAACGAGCAGTATTTGCTTTATATTCTATTGCACAATATCTAATTACAGAGATCTTGATAAAATTATGCATTCCTAAACTCAAATTAAGGCCATTCTAAGGAGCCTTCTTGCACATACATTATTTGTCAAATTTCATTAAAAACAAAAATTAGGAATGACTTTGGGATAAGGAGTCCAACCAGACTCAGCCCCTTCCAAGATGGAAATTCTCTTAAACCTGTATTTGGGGCTGCTGGAGTGGCTGAGGTGAAAGGTCACCTCACTTCCTTTGTTCTCCCACGAAAGCCTAAGTTAAAATTCTCAAGCCGCTTTTCAAACTGGACTGATGCACAGGATACATATTTAAAAATCAGTCTCTTTGTTTCCTCTGGAAATACAATAATCAATTTAAACAGCATGGAAGGCTGAGCTGCTCTTTTGAAAAGATAATACGTTACAAAGTTGATGTACCTTCCCCCAGTAGCTCATGCTTCCACCCATGTTTTCATTCTTTTACTACATATTTATGTATCTATAAACCAGTGTGCTATTTTCTTAACATAATACTCTCTAAGCAGCACTTTGAAAATCATCTTTTGACTCAACATAATAGTTCACAGATGCGTATGTGAGCACGTGTGTGTATGATCATTTATGCAACTTAATTACTGTATTCTGTTGTATTGACCACCCTCCCACTGATGAATCTAAATTTATGCTGCTTCTAAATTTCTGCTATTTCAACATTGAAGTGAACATCCTGATATAAGGCGCTTTGTTCAGTTCAGTTCAGTCGCTCAGTCATGTCCGACTCTTTTGTGACCCCATGAATCGCAGCACGCCAGGCCTCCCTGTCCATCACCAACTCTTGGAGTTCACTCAGACTCATGTCCATCGAGTCAGTGATGCCATCCAGCCATCTCATCCTCTGTCGTCCCCTTCTCCTCCTGCCCCCAATCCCTCCCAGCATCAGAGTTTTTTCCAATGAGTCAACTCTTCACATGAGGTGGCCAAAGTACTGGAGCTTCAGCTTTAGCATCATTCCTTCCAAAGAAATCCCAGGGCTGATCTCCTTCAGAATGTACTGGTTGGATCTCCTTGCAGTCCAAGGGACTCTCAAGAGTCTTCTCCAACACCACAGTTCAAAAGCATCAATTCTTCGGTGCTCAGCCTTCTTCACAGTCCAACTCTCACATCCATACATGACCACAGGAAAAACCATAGCCTTGACTAGACGGACCTTANCACCACAGTTCAAAAGCATCAATTCTTCAGTGCTCAGCCTTCTTCACAGTCCAACTCTCACATCCATACATGACCACGGAAAAACCATAGCCTTGACTGGACGGACCTTAGTTGGCAAAGTAATATCTCTGCTTTTGAATATGCTGTCTAGGTTGGTCTAACTTTTCTTCCAAGGAGTAAGCGTTTTTTAATTTCATGGATGCAGGCACTATCTGCAGTGATTTTGGAGCCCCCCAAAATAAAGTCTGACACTATTTCCACTGTTTCCCCATCTATTTCCCATGAAGTGATGGGACCAGATGCCAGGATCTTTGTTTTCTGAATGTTGAGCTTTAAGCCAACTTTTTCACTCTCCTCTTTCACTTTCATCAAGAGGCTTTTTAGTTCCTCTTCACTTTCTACCATAAGGGCATAAGGCGCTTTGTTAGTATCTTTAACATCTTTAAACTGCAGTATAGGTAAATTTGTGCTTCCCAGCTGGTGCTAGGTAAAGAAACAGACTGCCAATGCAGGAGACATGAGTGACGTGGGTTCGGTCCCTAGGTTGGGAAGATCCCCTGGAGTAGGAAATGGCAACCCACTCCAGTACTCTTGCCTGGAGAATCCCATGGACAGAGGACCCTAGTGGGCTACAGTCCATGGGGTTGCAAAGACTCATACACGACTGAAGCGACTGAGCATGGATGCATGCAAATTTGAAAGCAGCAAATTCCGGGTCCCCAACTTCCATATGTCTTATTTGTTGAGGCCAATCTTCTAAGACTATGCCTGTGATCCAACCATCATTTTAGCATTCTTTCGCCACTGTGTTTCCTCAATTCTTCTCTCCCGTATCTCACCAAGTTGCTTTATCTAGGGTGTAGAAACCTCTACAGTGCCAAGTAAAGAGACGAGAGGCAGTGTGAGTGACTGCTGTGAGTAGCTGCTCCTTTAATCAAGGACCATAGGTCCAAGCTGGAGCTTTGAGCTTCTCCCTGCTTTACATATATATATTCCTGTTAAGGGTGATGACCACTGCTCAGCGGGTATTAGGATGGTCTGAATTCAGACATATTGTACAGTGGAGTGGTGTGACTTTTGACAGTTTTTGTTCACTGAAGTGTAGTGATTTCACCTCTTCCATCTCCTAAGTTATTTTTCAAGAATCCAGCTCCCCTGAGAGTCTTGTGCGGACAGAGTGTCAGTAGAATGTACTGACGGTGGCAATGCCTCATGGCCCCCCTTGTGACAAATCCACGGAGAGGCTTGGAGCTCTCTGCTCTCTACATCCACTTCTTTCCTAAACTTCCCACCTACTTTAGAAGTGAGAGTTCAGAGTGACAGGCTTGTCCCAGGGACGTGTACTAACACATCCATTTAAATGGAAACAATGAAGTCAGATTTGTTCCCTCAGAAAACCAGTCCACTTGGGTTGGTTTATTGGACAGTGAAGACTGGCTTTGCTAGCTGGGCTATGCAAGGGATATTTCCATAATTTGAATGAACTCAAGGTTTGGAGAAGAATAAAGTATACAAAGTAGAACTGTTTCCTTCCAAAATAGTCAATTGGCAAAGCTAGATCAATGTGAACAACAGTTTGACTTTCCCCAACTCTTCAAATATATTTGGTTAAATAAAGCTCTGCAAAGAGAAAAGGAAATGTCATCTGTGTGAAATGCTTGTATGTGTGTATGGTGAGGGCACTTCTTGCTTTTAGAACAAGCAATAATGAAATTGTCGGGCAATCTCTGTGCATCTCTGCTGAGGAATATGAGTCTGGAGAAAACGTGACTGGCTCAGGTAACATGATAACACATATTACTGTAGATGAGTCACCAACTGTAGGAATAAAACAGAGTTTATTTAAATAGCTCTTTTATTGCTATAGATGGAGAATCTAACCATCTGAGAAAAAAGGGTATACCCTCTCTTAGAAGTTGGTCTCCTCAGCATAATAATTCTGAAATGGAACCTCAAAAGGCATCGCTGGATGGCAAAACTGCCACAGAGTATTTAGGACGTCCCTGTGTACTTGGGAGGTGCTGCCCTGGGGCAAGCACAGTCAGCAGCCTATGGTGGAACGAGTGTCTTAAACAGGAAGACTGGTGCTGGTTCCACTGTGACCAGCAGGGGTCACTTCCTTCCCTGGGCCTTGGCTTCTCCTGTGAGATGAGTGCCTTGGAGCACACATTCTCATGAGGTTCCCTCTCATCATCTTGGCCTTGACTCATCACTTCCTCTCCAGTGGGACTACAAGGCCTAGGCTGGTGCTTCCCCAGGGACCCTTGGTCTGGCACTGAATCGACACTGGACTCTACACTTGGACCAGGTGAACATGACTGCCCCTCCGGAGAACTCTTCAAAAACTTCCTGGTGGAGTTTTTAGGTACAAATGGGTAAGACACAGGGAACGCAGCTCAGCCCCCAAGGAGCAACACCGTGACCTTAGATGCTTCACAGGAACCTGAATTTGCCAGAAGGAAGCAGCCACACTCTCCTTAAGCCTTGCTGGGGGCTTCCTTTTACACAGGCTGGGCTTCCAAGCAAGGTGGAGAAAAACTAAGCATAGTATCAACCCTTTCGCATATGCACGCTAAGTCTTTTCAGTCTGTGTCTGACTCTGTGGACCCTATGGACTGTAGCCCACCAGGCTCCTCTGTCCATGGAGACTCTCTAGGCAAGGATAGTGGAGGGGGTTACTATGCCCTCCTCCAGGGGATCTTCCCGACTCAGGGATTGAACCCGCGTCTCCTATGTCTCCTGGATTGACAGGGGGGTTCTTTACCACTAGCGCCATCTGGGAAGCACCATCAGGCCTTTCAGAGCTCAGTAAATATTTATTTTGCCCTCTTACTAATCTTACATTTTCTTCTAGTCACCGTAAGAGGGGGGAAAAAAAGCTAATAGGGGTACTTGTGGCAGATAATAAGAATAATCCTTGTTTGTTTTATACATGTTTTGAGTAACATTCAGACAGTTCCTCACATTATGGGAATTGTTCAGAGAGGGAGTGTGATCCCAGAGCAGGGGGACAGGAACAGGATATAAATGGACCCTCCATGTATGAGAGTGGATTAAGTGTGCAGGGTCCCAAGACTGGCTGCTTTGGTTCAGATCTGGCCTCCACTGCCTGCTGGCTGTGTGGCTGAGTTGGGTAAATTATTAATCTCTCTAAGCCTCATTTTCTTCATCTGTAATTTGAAACAGCCTCAGAGGGTTCTTGTGAGGATCAAATGAAATAAGCAATGTAAACACACTTAGTCCAGGGACTGGGAACGTAATAAGGACTCACACATTATTATTACTGTATTTTTTTGTCATGTCACCCTACAATTCAGACATATTAGAAAGTGACTTCATTGACTTCTTTAGTAGGAAAAAATCTAGCAGATAAGCAGTCAAATCTGTCATTCGTGACAGCAATCCACTCTGAGTTTTCTTTCTTCCGCAGAATTTTTCTCCCACTATAAAATGGAAAAGCCAAATCAAATTTGCTCAGCTAATTTTGGCCTGAGAAGTGTACTCAGGACCCCTCAACATTTGCCTTACAGGTCGGGCTTATCAGTTCACACTTGTTAGCGTGAAAAACTCCTTCCCTATCACTGCTCCTGCCACTTCCCTTATCCTGTCTTTCTTCTGAAACAAGTGGACTTGCAAGATACTTCAGTCCCCAATTTGGCAAACACACTTGTTCTGGGAGAGAGAGTTCCGCCCATGTGCACAAACCGCAGGTCCAGACATTGGAAGGTTTATCAGGAAAACCCTTTCTTCTGCAGGTGCCAGGCCATTGAGAGCAGGGCCCCTGCTGGCTGTCCCCCTTCTAATGAAGACTGTCTCACCACTTCCGAAATGTGGCTCTTAGGGACACCAGAATAAACGTCAGAGGACTGGGCTATATTTATCAACTCTTGGGGCAGCCTGAGAAATCTCCTTAAGCTGGATGAGCAGCAACATGAATTTTAGAACACGGGTGGAGGAAGGCAGTGAATTTTAATACGGAGCTCCTGGAAATCCTATGTTGTGATAAAATTTGTTTCAAATAGTGGTTGAATTCCAGAGTCTTAAAGGAAGTTGGCCCGGGGGTGCGCAGGAATATAGCAAACCTGTTTCGAGATTCGAATGCCCATGTTTTGGTGCAGTGGATGTTGACCAATGGTGAAATGCTGGGTGCTAAGATGGGGTATGAAGAAGGGGAAGATTATGTGAAAAGAATGTGAGTTAACGTAATTTAGTGGATAGGAGCTTGGACTCCACAGACTGGGTTCAAATCCTAGCTCTGTCACTTGCTGCCCCAGCGACCTTGAGCAGCCTCCCAGAAGTGAATGCAACTTCTCAGCTCCCTTCCAGCCGTCAGGGTCAGTCCCTCACTTGCGTGGGCTCCTGCCAAGGCCCAGGGAGAGGCCCTAGCAATATGTTCACTTAGTCGAGTATCTTATACAACTTGTAAACATAAGACATATTACCTGCAATCCATCCTGATGTCTCTTTCTTCTCTGACTGTCTCTTTCTTCTCTGACTTTCCCTTGTGTTGGGTAGCATTTTGTTATTGTTCGGTCGCTCAGTCATGTCCAGCTCTTCGTGATCCCACAGACTTCACGCAGCATGCCAGACTTCCTGGTCCTCCATGATCTCCTGGAGTTTGCTCAAATTCATGTCCATTGAGTCAGTGATACTATCACACCATCTCATCCTCTGCCGCTGTCTTCTCCTTTTGCCTTCAGTCTTTCCCATCATCAGAGTCTTCTACAATGACCTGGTTCTTCACATCATTTGGCCAAAGTATTGAAGCTTCAGCTTCAGCATCACTCCTTCCCATGCATATTCAGGGTTGATTTCCTTTAGGATTGACTGGTTTGATCTACCATTGGCCATGGAGAAAAGTTGAGTTAGGGGTAAAGACCCTGATGCTGGGAGGGATTGGGGGCAGGAGGAGAAAGGGACGACCGAGGATGAGATGGCTGGATGGCATCATGGACTCAATGGACGTGAGTCTGAGTGAACTCCGGGAGTTGGTGATGGACAGGGAGACCTGGCGTACTGCGATTCATGGGGTCGCAAAGAGTCGGACACGACTGCGCGACTGAACTGAACTTTGAATGTAGTGGGATATTCTTACATGTTTGTTAAACAGTCATTGCTGTTTTTGAGTAAGTTATTGCTAGCACTTTGGGGTTGGAAATAGCCAGCTCATCTAGTATTGGGACATCAGGGGCAGGGCCAGAGGTCATCCTATGATATGAACATGCCTTAGAGCACCCAGCACCGGAGGTCTATGGGAGGTTGAGACAGAATTGTGTGGAGCCAGGAGCAAAGTCTGTTGGAAATATTCCAAATCTCACTGCTTCATATCTGGGGGGAAAATGACAAGTGTTTCCATTTGATGATGATCTCGGGGTTTCCCTTGTAGGTCAGCTGGTAAAGAATCTGCCTGCAATGCAGGAGACCTAGGTTTGATTCCTGGGTCGGGAAGATCTCCTGGAGAAGGGAACCCACTTCAATATTCTTGCCTGGAGAATTCCATTGACAGAGGAGCCTGGTAAGCTACAGTCCATGTGATTGCAAAGAGTTGGACGTGACTGATAACTGATGCTTTCACTTTCACCTTCTCTGGGCTTCCCTGGTGGCTCAGAGGGTAAAGTGTTTGCCTGCAATGTGGGAGACCTGGGTTTGATTTCCGGGTCGGGAAGATTCCCCTGGAGAAGGAAATGGCAACCCACTCTAGTACCCTTGCCTGGAAAATGCCACAGACGGAGGAGCCTGGTAAGCTACAGTCCATGGGATTGCAAAGAGTTGGACACAACTGAGCAACTAATGTTTTCATTTTCCCTTTCTTTAAAAACTTAACATATTACTAATATTGAACTATGAAGCGAAAAGAAATTATAAAAGTACTCTCCATGATTTTTTAAAAAGCTTGCTCAACCATTTTAGAGGAAAGAATGAGCATTTTCTCCTTAGAAAATGATATTATGAAAGACTTGTTAGATGAAAGAATATGCAATCAAAAATTTAGGGGAATAAAGTATTATAAATGGATGTCAAGTGGTTAATTAATAAAACTATGTGATTTTTCTGGACTTTATGGTATCTGAAGTATTTACTTGCCTCTCAAATTTTGTTGCACTTTTTCTTAACCTAAACAGATATTAACTTTCATAACTCATTTTGAATTTAATTTCCTCTCATCAGGGTATCCCAAAACTTGGATCTCACAAAACTTGGGTCAGCCTTAGAGGATAAAATGAGATGAGTAATGTAAAGTGCAGCCTCTGCAAGGTAGCTGGCTAGTAGTAAGAATTCCACTATCTATATAATCAAGACAGTTTTCCTGTCTTGATTCTTAACGTGATATACATATGCTTGTGGCAAGAGCATGGAAGTTGAATTGGAAAGGGTGAGCTTCCCCAGTGGCTCAGCGGTAAAGAATCCACCTGTAATGCAGGAGACATGGGAGATGTGGGTTCGATCGCTGGGTTGGGAAGATCCCCTGGAGGAGGGCATGGCAACCCATTCCACTATTCTTGCCTGGAGAATCCCATGGACAGAGGAGCCTGGCGGGCTATAGTCCTGGGGTCACAAAGAATCAGACACAGCTGAAGTGACTGAGCATGTACGTATAAGAATAAAAGCAGGGAAGCCATTTCTGGATCCAAGCTAATGATCTAGGCAAGAGAAGATGTGACCTGGATTCTGGTTTCTTCTTGTCATGTGTAATGGATATCTGTCTCTGCTCTAAGGCTAACCATATAAAACTGTCACCTTTGAGGTTTGCAAATAATGGAATATTGGCAATTTCTTATGGTTTAAGTATTTGGAATATAAAAAATTCAAACCAACAAGAGAAAAGTGCATTTTTTCCCCTCCAGAAGCATGTTCTCTTTCTTGCTACCACAGGACAACTCCCAATATTTCAGCTGGGCTTCTTCAAGGCACTGCATACTTGGTCTTATAAACTTCTGAGGTGGAACAGGGGCTTCATCTGTATTTGTTAAATATTAATTCTTAAGCTTGTGCTGGGAACAAGGATGCTCATTTATTATGAAGGGTGAGCATTTATTATGTCTTATTTTTTATGAAATATTTGAGATAAAATTTGAAATATTTTAAAATGTATTTAACAGAAGTATTTATCCTTTATTTTTAAAGGATACTCTCTTTTTCTAAGATTTTTTTTTGATGTAGACTATTTTTAAAATCATTATTGAATTTGTTATAATATTGCTTCTGCTTTTTTTTTTTTCCCTTAAGTTTTGCTTTTTGACCAAACTTAAGAAAAGTTTTGTGGGATCGTAGCTCCCTGACCCAGGGATCAAACCCGTACCTCCTGCATTGGGAGTCAAAGTCCCAACCACTGGATCGCGAGGGAAGTCCCTAAAGGATACTCTCTTGAGAGATAAAACTGAGATGCAGCAGAAACTTCCTTGACTCGTCCACTGTGGTGGGAAATTCATGACTCTTGTGTTTGCCATGCAGAGTTGAAAGCCAAACCTCAGGAGATCCTAACTTTCCACAAGCAGAGAGGGCTGAGTGTGGAAAACCTTGTCTTGCCTCATGGGTACAACAGGGCACTGGCCAGCTTAGTCGGAAGAGACACGGCTTGGAAACATGCATTGAGGACGCTGTTATTAATAGCTCATGGTTACTGAGTAGTGACAGCTTTCAAGGAGAAGCCACGTGGCAGGTCAGATTGGCCCCAGTCCTTTGGACAAGCACACAACCAGTCGGAAGGTGGATGGCAATCCTTTTTACAAATACTTATGGATGACTGGATGAAATAATGAAATAAAAAGATTCCTAAGTTAGTCATCTGTGGCAAGTAGTAAACATTTCAGGCTGGCAAGTTCCATCTTATGTAAGAGTTAATGTGAGGGAAGATGATTTGTAACGGGTCTGCACATTGTTTTAGAGGAACATTCATGGATTTAATGGTGGGATGGTAAATTTAACCTCTGAGTCCTAATAATGTTCTGTTTTCCAGATGAGCTCAAGGCTTGTCATATTCTAGACCTGGAAAGCTTAAATGGTATTATCTTTGTATATTCAAATAAAAATCAATTCATTTTCCAAATGTTTAACTCATTCAGGAAGACACACACACATATACACACACACACGAACATGCACACACAAATAGATTCCAGCTAAATCAACAATGTTAGCAAAGCTCTTTTTGCTTATCAAATCAGGATATATTAAGTTCAATAAAGGTGCTTGACTTATAAACCTACAAATAACCAATCATTTTCCTAAGCAGCATTTTGATTTCTCATCTGAGCAACATTTCCTGTTTTCTTATAGTAGCTTTTTGTAACTATCCCTTTAAGTAGAAAGAAGTAGTATATCTGTAAATAAAAATATCTCAACAAATCATATCCTCTTGACTGTACAAAGACCATATTTTCTTCCTGTGAAAATGACCACAGAACAGAAATGCTGACCAGGAACCTTTCCTCCATGACATTTTTTGACAAAACACCAGAGGCTGTATTTTCTTACAGACTTGAGATCCTGAAAAGGAGACCTGTACAAACACTAGAGATAAACCTACTGTCATTTTCTGCGAACCATTTAGCAGCCTCTACTCCTGGAATATTTCAAGCCATATGCAGAATCATCTTATCAAATCCACCAGTCTATTTCAGCATATTAGAAGGAGGAAACTAGTTCTGGGTTTCTCATGCCCTATGAATACAACCATATCTCAAAGCCAAGTTTCAGGCTGCCCCAACTCATGTCCCCTAGCAACTCTGCTAATCTGACCTGGCTATAAAGGCTAGGAAGCTGGGGTTCCCTATCATGGTGTTTACTTAACACATGTCACATCTAAAATAAGGATTGCTTTAGCTGAAAAAGCAAGTCATTTATAAGTGTGCATTTATAAGGGCAAAAGTCAAGGCAACTGCAAACCACTTGTCAACTTATTTAGAGGAAATTGTGTAATCAACTTAACATACCAGTTAGCCTTTACCTGCAAGGTCAAGCTCAGAGTTCCTGTATGTCACCACACTGGCCTATTAATCACTCTGCAGGAAATTCCACATTTTTCTTTAAACTATAGAAAGTGGAGTGCGAACAGAATCTAGAGAGGACTTCCTATTCGTTTCTTTGTCTCCTGACTTGGATGATGTTTCATGATTTAAAAAAAATTTTTGACTTGCTTGCTACAGAATTTAAAATAGATTCAGAATGATATATTTCAATATGCATTGCTAAAGGGAGTTTTATCACACAAAAGCTAGATCTAGGTATTTGATGGCTGGGAGCCAGCTTACTGCTGGAGATTCCAAGTGGAGATAAAAGCATTGACACTGCTGAACAAGTAACAGATCTTTCATTCCAGGGGGGCAAAAAGGACATAAGCTACTAAATTTAAAACCATTTCCTCTTCTTTTCATACTGCCAAAAAAGTCCAGATATGTGGTTTTTGAAGACATCCTAATTTGAGGCATGATTCACTAAAAAACAAAACAAAACAAAAAAAAACACCCCTTGAAATACCTTAAAAATTTTTTACTTGAAACTATTTTTACTTTGCCTTCATTTTTAAACAGCATAATTGAGGTATAATTCATATACTGTGCAATTTACCCATTTACAGCATAAAATTCAATGGTGTTTTAGTATATTTATCACATTGTAGAATCATCATCACAATCAATTTTAGAGAATTCCCATCACTCCAAAAAGGAACCCTATACCCATTAGTAGTCACCCTCCATTTATCTTCAACCTCTCCAGCTCTAGGAGGCCACGAATCTACTTTCTGTCTCTACAGATAATCTGCCTGTTTGGGACATTTCATACAAATGGATCCATATAATACAGTCTTTTATGTCTGGCTTCTTTCACTGAGCATGTTTTCAAGGTTCATCCGGGTTGTATTAGTATTTCATTCCTTTTTATGACCAAAGACTCTTGAGAGTCCCTTGGACTACAAGGAGATCCAACCAGTCCATCCTAAAGGAGATCAGTCCTGGGAGTTCATTGGAAGGACTGATGTTGAAGCGGAAACTCCAATACTTTGGCCACCTGATGCGAAGAGCTGACTCATTGGAAAAGACCCTGATGCTGGGAGGGATTGAGGGCAGGAGGAGAAGGGGATGACAGAGGGTAAGATGGTTGGATGGCATCATCGACTCAATGGACACGGGTTTGGGTAGACTCCGGGAGTTGGTGATGGACAGGGAGGCCTGGTGTGCTGCACTTCATGGGGTTGCAAAGAGTCGGACACGACTGAGCAACTGAACTGAATATACTGCATTTTATTTATCCATTCATCAGTTGACGGACATTGGCTTGTTTCTGCTGTTTGGCTATTTGAACAATGCTGCTCTGAACATTCATGTACAAGTTTCTATGTGAATGTGCACTGTCATTCCTCTCGGATACATATACCTAGGAGTGGAAATGTTGGGTGGTATGGCAGCTCCATGCTGAACATTTTAAGGAACTATCCAACTGTTTGACAAAGTGGCTATGCCGTTTTACTTTCTCATAAGCAGTGGGTAAGGGTTTTGATGTCTCCACATCTTCATCGACACTCGTTACTGTCTTTCCTATTTTAGCCATCCTAAGTGTGTAAAGTGGTATCTCAATGTGGTTCAGACATTTTAAAGGAAATGTTCACGTGGGATTTCTGTCTTGTTTTCCCCTGGCCAGTACTACGAATGCCCGCCACTGTGTGATGCGGTGTCCTCTGTAGCAGACGAGATGGAAGGAAGTGCAGAAACGCAGACAGCAGACAAGACATCGGATCAGAGACTTGGGACAGTCATGGTTTATTTTGAGACTACCATGTTCTGAATTTTGTAGATATGGAGAAACAGAAAGTGACTAAACCACTCACAAAGGCCGTTCTAAGCCACAACTTCTTTTGTTGTTTGGCACTTTCTTTGCCTGATTTACTTTTGGAGAACAAATTCAGTCTTAACTGCAATGTGTAATTTAAAAAAAATGATTAATTTTGCCTCTGAAGAGCCATTTGTAGCTAATGTTCTATGTGAGTAGCTTCCACGCTTATGTTTCCACTTTCTAGGGGGCTTGGACCCAGCAACCCGAAAGATAATCCTCCTTTGTGGACATTCCCACAGTTAACTCCACACACATCTGGATGGCAGTTCAATAGTCCACTGTTATTCAAACAATTTGTAATCACACATACTGTGTGTCAGCTAACAAGCCAGGGTGTATGGCTTCTCAGTATTCCGTAGCACGCAGCACGCACAATTTACAAATAAAATAAAAATCTACAGCAAAGACAACGGCACATTCTTCATTGAATAACTGAGTAAAAAGAGCGTCTCTGTTGAAAGACAAGACATCACTTGTTATTTTGACGATAGTGAAAAGAGGTACAGAAAACCATATTTCATCTTTAGCTTTCTTAACATGGGAAAGTTCCATATCTGTAGCGTGGAAGAATCTGGGGCCATATGTTTCTTTAAGCTAGGCTCAAAGCAGAGATGGCCAGATGACCACTAAGCAGTATGAAATGCAGCTGACAAAATTTCCCGGGCTTATCCCTGTAAGGCATGGTAGATAGGAGAGAATGGAAAAGATGGATACCTCACCGCGATCAACTGCTTTTCTTATTACTCTCAGCTGGGCGGATGTCAGGAGGGAGAAATTGAGTTCAACTTTCCAAGTAGCTGAGTAACAGTTTTGGAAACAAGGAGTCTGATAAGGCCAGAGGAAGCGAAGTCGAACTTGTCCTGAGAAAAAAGGGCTGGGGACAGGCTCTCCACACTCAGAGCCACTGAGACCCCAGACAAGCCATTGACATGACAAGGTGGCGGAAACAGCATGCCAACGAGCGATCATCGTGGGATAGGGAGGTGTTGGGAAACGCAGCCAGAGGAGCAGCTGTGCGATGTTCCACCTGTCCTGCTGGCCTGGCAGCACGGTGACCCCTGACCCTGAAGGGCTGTGTGCATCACTGGGAGTCCAGAGCCTGTTCAGAGTATGTCCAGGTCTTGGCATATGTTGAGGCCTCACTGGGGGATCACTCAGCTAGGTCACTAGCTCAAGTCCACTAGGTCAAGTCTCACCATAAGACTCAGCAACCAGATGACAAAGCATTTCTTATCCAGGAGGGTTCCCCACCCCAACCCCCAGGGTTGCCCCACTGGCTTTGTGCCTGTGACACCATAACTTGATTCCTAGGCTCTGCTGAAAGCTTCTTAATAGAGGACAACCCCAAGTCCAGAGTAAAGTCAACAACCTTGTAAGAAAATAGTAAGGTTCAGGTGACTCAAGAGAGGAAGAAACTGTCGCTGTTTAATCAGGTTGCATTGGGGAGGCAAGATGAGTTTCACATTGAACTTCACATGTCTTTATTAACTCTCCACCCACAATATATGAATCCTTTAATATTTCAGGTAGCTAGTCATTTCCCCCCTCAATATATCAGGCATTCATTGAGGATCTTTATGTGCCAGGAAGCGCACTGCACTCTGGAGATACAAAAAGAAAAGGAAACAATGCCTGCCCTCAAAGATTTCACGGCCTTAGAGGAGAGCTCACGACCTGATGAAGGGGAGACGGAGGACAGTGAGGAGGCCCAGAGAGAAGGACTCTTCTGCCTGAGGGCTTGGGAGAGCTCCCCAGAGAAGGTGAGTGAACCCCACCTTGAGAACATCCCGGATGCTCTGCCAGTGGCCACTGTGTTACATGTGGCTTGACTGAGCCTCTAGTGTAGGACAGTGAATTAGCCTGGCTAGCAACCAAGTGAGAAATCTAAACTCCTCTCCCTTACTCCATTCTCAGTATCCCATGTACCCCAGGAACTGGCAAGGCAAGCAACTGGGTGGTGGTGATGAACCCAAACTTCATTAACCCGAGAGAACATTCCTCTTGATCTCTGGACATCTGTGGATTTGCAGGAGGGGGCCTCATGGCCATGCCTAGATCTGCCCACTGTGGCATAGACCTGCATCTTTGGCTCTCTCCCTTACACCCCCTGCTGCTGCTGCTAAGTCGCTTCAGTCATGTCCGACTCTGTGCAACCCCATAGACGGCAGCCTACCAGGCTCCCTCGTCCCTGGGATTCTCCAGGCAAGAACACTGGAGTGGGTTGCCATTTCCTTCTCCAATGCAGGAAAGTGAAAGATGAAAGTGAAGTCGCTCAGTAGTGTCCGACTCTCCGCGACCCCATCGACTGCAGCCTACCAGGCTCCTCCATCCATGGGATTTTCCAGGCAAGAGTACTGGAGTGGGGTGCCATTGCCTTCTCCTTATACCCCCTAGAAGGCAACAATGCTACGGCTTAGGTATCGAACCAACAATAAATAGGAAAAGCAAAAGGAACTGCAAAAAGAATGACTCAGCAACAGAAAATCATCAATTTATGAAAAAAAAAAAGTTTTTTGGATCTCCAGAAGTATGTCTGAAAGGTAAGATAGTCACAGACAGCTTTAATTGCCAGATCACTGTAGGTCTCAGTGACCTTGACAGTCATCTTCACATGATGGAGTGCTCTTGTTCTATTTTGGAAGCACCCCTGCACTTCACACATGGAGGCTTTGCCTCAAGATCACAGATCTGGATTAAGACCTTACAGGCCGCCCCTGCCGCCCCCTGAGAATGCAGGCTCCTCGCTCTCAATGTCCCGAAAATACTGCACGCCATGTCCTGGGCATCCCAGGGAATGGAAGATGCTGAATAGACTTTCAGAATTCAGCCTTATTATTTTGCTAGGAACATTTTCTTTTGGTTCATTTTAAAATCATTTTTAAAGTTATCTCCTTACGGGACAAAATGAAAAATCCAAATCTTACTGAAATTTCTCCTTTTAAAAATTAATTGTCAACTATTCACCAGGCTTCTCCTTTGATCATTATAGAACCATAGAGCTTCAGAGTAATAAGAGCCCAGACGAGCTGTCCAGAATCACAGCACATCTGATGCCTTTGTGATAAGCATCCCTACTAAGCGGTCAGGCACTGTATGTATCAGTCCTTTCACCAGTGTCATCTTACTACTCATTTGCTATTCAGGGCAGCTCTCTCAGTGAGAGAGCTCTCTCATTTTAATCCACAATATACTCCTGGTAGTCTCCACCTACACGTCCTGGATCAAGCTTTTGGGGCCACAGAGACAGGTCTAATGATTTTTCTATAGAACAGCCCCTGTGAAAGTTGAAGAGAATCTGTTATGTAGTATTTCTTACCATCTCTAACCTTTGAATGCACCTCAGTTTGGAAAGAAGTTTCTAAGCTTAGAATTTAGAAGAAGTTTTGATGAAGATTTTTAGGGTCATAATCTTCCTAGCATTCAATTTCTGTCGTAACTCTGCTGCTTGTTCCAACCAACATAACTATTCTTTCATTCCCCCCCAATCTAGCCATCCATCCATCTACCCACCCACCAACCCACCCATCTATCCATTCATCAAAACCCTCCACACAC